>JBAMAX010003823.1:0-36296 GCA_037043745.1 Chymomyza amoena
ACTGGTTATTATAAAATAGATTATCATGCTTACGATTTTTTCGAAATACAACATGATATTTATATCGGCACCGTCATTTTTTTAGGAAAATTTTATGCAACTTGTCGATGATACTATGAAAAAAAAATCCTTTTTGGTGAAAATGGAAGCAACAAACATGTGTAACGAATTCGAATCAAAATATTCGGCAAAACTTTCACACGTTACCTTTTCATTATCGTGGGGCAACATTCTAATTTCTTCAGATAAAATAATATTTATAAATAGCGGACGATCTCCTTTTCTCATAAGCATACGATCTACAACGATTACGGAAAAGTAAATGTGGTATTAGTCCAGAGCGTATAACCTGTGAAACGTATTTAATTTATTTTTAGTTTTAGTATTTTGGTATTTTTTTTGTATTGGTACTTACTGGAGGAAACCTTTGAAAGCAATCCAAATGTAGTATAGTCAAGCATTTGTTCTTTTTTTGTTCCGGATTATGATAACGTTCAGGCACACGTAATATTTTACGATTCTAAAAGTTGCATTCTAAATTAATCGAATGTTTTGCAAATTATTGCGAATTAAATAATACTTACATACTGGCTCATACCACCGGTATTGGCATTTGTATTTAATATCTTCTAGCATGCTCCACCTCCCTAAGCCAGAATTCATTTTGACTTAGTATAAGCACTATTTGATGGAATAATTCCAGGTATTTCCTCCTCAGTTTCAACATCTTCAAACGGTTAATCAACATTATCTTCATCGTCCTCCATTGTTTAAAATAGTTTTTACACCTTTGGTTTTTACAAAACCCGCACGGAACTGCTTATGAACCAGATTTTATTTTCGTATTAAAATGTTAATTTTGTAATAAGTTTCTGTGTAGACTGAGTTCTGATTTGTTTATAGTTTATTTAAGAAGTAAGGCTTGCTTGCTTTTGGACTCCAATTTAAATCGAAATTTACCTTCGAACAACAGCTTACTTAGTGTAAAAGCTGATTTATTAGATATATTGACGAACTATTAAGAGCAAACTCATTCGAAGCAGTTACTCGATCTTCCTCTGTTGGGTACCTCGTCACTCTGACATATTCTCTTAACGAGTAGGACCTCTGGGAGTACCCTTCGACCGAAACCCGGTTCTTGCAGTTAAGAATTTCGAAATATTGAAAATCGGGGAAAAGAAAAAAAAAAGAATGGGACTTGGTGTACGGTTATCAAGTCCCCCTATTTTGTAAATCATTTTATGGGAATTCCACATCGAGTATGAGAGCTATTCCGCAAAAAATATGCCGAACATGTGCGATGTATTTGTTGGACTTGGACTCACTCTATCGATTATTGTTTAACTTCTGGGTCGTCTCCCATCACGATCTTAGAGATGTGTTTTTAGGTACCGGTTTCTTAACTATACTTTGCACCAAACAAAAGGCGTCATCTTAAGAGATGTTGCAAATCGGTTACCGGGGTTGGCTGAAACTCATAATAACAATCTAGCTTTATCATTTTGTATACAGCGTGACTCCAGACGAGCTTCAAGAACTGCTTTCGTGAGTAATCATCGCCGACTACGGAATTCTGCAGCCCAGTGATGGAGGCTTGATTTCCAAAAATGGAATACCGCTGATCGTTGCATTCTTGTCAAGGAAGTCCTCGTCTGAGGTCATAAAACATAATTTTAACAAAATGTTATTGATTCAAAAATTTTCCAAAACGCAAAATGTAAATGGTGATCTTCGTCATCTATGTGGATAATTTCTCTGCATTAACGGGCGTTTCAACTAGCTCAGTTGACAGAGGCCCAAAAAATAACCGCAGGTGACAGGAATAGCTTTAAAACTTTTCCGCGGAGTTTGTTTCGATTTATGGTTTTAAAACGTGTTATTATTTGGTTTTTATACCGTTGAGCTCAAATCCGAACTCCAAAATTCCTTGACACTTCATAGTTCTGAGATTGCCTGGAAGTTATCTTTTTTTTCGAGTTTATGTACGAATGGCGTAATGGGTACTTCTTAACCTCAAATCCGAATTTCAGACGAACATCATAAAAATCATTTCAAACCTGAATCAATCGATACCTCCAATCTGAGATAGTCCTCGTGTTACGGTACGGACAAACTATTTATTTTTTTGTGTCTCTTTATTTTACATATTTGTTGTGAATTTCTTCGATATCGTTATTATTTTGTCTTTAGCTTTAAACTATTATTGAAATATGAAAATTTCGGAGCTTGAATTGATGAAGTATATTTGCGTTTAAAAATAACACACAAGAATAATGAACTAATTTAGATTACTAAAAACGTATTTTAAAGATTATTTGAAGGACACAGAAAACCATTTCTTCACAAATATCTTTAGAACTCGGTGAAAAGATACTTTTTTAAAACGGTTTAGAAATCTGCTCAAGTTTTGACTGAATTTCATAATGAATCAAATTTTATTAACTAAAAATAGATCACATGTTTTTATAGGCAATTGGGGTGAATTTTGAAGATTTTTTCGAGAATTTTTTGGAGGGTCAAGCAAATTTTTTAAAATTGAAAGTATTTTAGTTCAGGACATTGAATTAGCTCCATTATGGCAAATTTTCAGTTGATACAAAGATTTTAGCCAACTGGGTCTATCTCTAAACAGAAAATGCCAAATTCTTGATTTGAGATTCTTTTGGGATGAATCGGTAGTGTACAAAAATGAGAAGAACCGCCGTAAAATTACATCTAAAAATTTTATATCTTTATTTTTGGTTGAATAATACATTGAAATGAATGAATGTGGAAAAAAAATGGTCGCCTTTGAAATAGACGAAAATCGATTGAAAATTCACACCTTTTGTTGATCTTCACTGCTTTCAGCATTTCCAACAAATCATGGGAATATGGAACCGGCTTACGGAAAGAGATTTGAATTTTCGGCATTGTGACACAAAAACAGTAGAAATACGTGCTGAAATTATACTCAAAATAATTATGTAGACCACCTGACACTTCCAGATTAAACCCAAGACGAGTTTTTCAAAACGGAGTAGCGTCGTTATGGTGGCTTTCAAAAATCAAAACAAATCCTTTACCATTTTTCAAGTATAGAGTCTAAATAAAATTATGGATGTATTTACATTTGATTTTACTCAAGAAAATGTTTAAATAAAACTTTATTATAATAATAATTATAATAATACTAAAAAGAAAATACGTATATTGGAGTCGGAGTATTAACAAAAAATAACATCGGTGTTGACGTTTATTTAAATATTGATATCATAGTCAAATGTCGACTTCTATATCCAAATTCACCCCACTTGACTTACATGATTTTAATTTTTACAAAATCCATACGAAAATATACCGAGAGTTGCGATTTAGTTTCGAGACCAAAAACTTACATTTCTCAGTTAGCTTTTTAGTTTGTGGTGTTAAATTCAAGACCCAAAATTATTATATTTTATATTATATAGTACATAATTATTGCCACCTTTGCCAGATGATATAAAATATACTTATAAACAAGAATCTTTTTCCGCCGGGCCGGAGGTCTCAGAGGTGCCCGGACTCGAGAGTTATTTACAATAATAAAAAATGGCATATGTAAAGTCGGGCGCCGACGACTTTGGGATACCCTGTACCACTAGCTTACAATAAAATCCGGTTTCTTCATAAAAACCCAAAAACAGAAGAATCTTTAAGCAACAATTTTTATTTTGACCGATCATTCCTATGGTAGCTATATGATATAGTCTACCGATTTTGATCAAATTCGATAAAATTTGACACAGTGCTTTAATACCTTAAAATTGATCTAAATGCCGAATTTGGTTCAAATATCTTTACAAACAAACGAAATTCAACGAATTTTGTATAAAAATCTTATTTTTGGACTGATTCGTCCTATGGGAGCTAAATCTACCGATTAAATAAAATTTGGTGCAATGCTTAAGACTTATAAAAAACTTACAAGTGCCAAATTTAATTCCAATATCTTAACAAACAAACGAAACATAACAAATTTTATTCAAAAATCGATTTTTTGGAAGATCGGCCCTATGGGAGCTATATGATATAGTCAACCGATTTTGTTCAAATTTGGTACAGTGCTTGGGAACTATAAAACTTTCGAAGGCCAAATTTGGTTACGATATCTTCATAAACAAACGAATTATTGATCTAAAACTTTTTTTTTCGAGGTCGTCTTAAACACTCCTATGGGAGCTATTTAATTTAATTAATTAAAGACAATTAATGACTAAAAAGAGACATTAGCACATATTTTTATTTATTAATTTCAAATTTAACTATTTGTTTTGACTTATATTAATTATTATTTATATATATTTTTTCCTCTCTTTTTTTATAGCCCCAAACATTGCTCTGAACTAATTTTGAAGGTAAGTCCTAAGTCACTATATTCTAAAGCTAAAAAAAATATACATTTATTTAATATTTGGTGCAAAGCACGTAATATTGTATTTAGATTTGCATATCCCATAACATAGTATTATAAAAACCGAATAATTTTTTTTAATTGGTATTTAATATTTTTATACAAGTAATTTTTAATTTTTTGATTTAAAAATCAGCCAACTTTAAAATAAACTGTATCATTAAAACAAATCCAAATAAAGTTTATAAGATTTTGATTGAATTAATTATAATAGTAAGGTTAGAATTACTTCTGGATTAGGTTAGAATATATTCCTTAAAAATCGTATTATGATATAGTTAACTGATTTTGTTAAAATTGGTACTGTACATGAGAACATCTCTATTAATTCAAGACGCCGTCTATCGAATTAAGAGATTCCCCAGAGCTGACTGACAAAAATTGTCACTTAGAGAAATTATATATCATGGGAACTCTAAAAAAACTTCCGTATGCCAAATTTAATTACGATATATTCATAACGAGAATTCGAAAACAAACTATTTTTGACCGATCGGTCTAATGGGTGCTTATTTTATAATCAGGGCCGAAGAGAGAAAATCGTGGCAAGGGAGGAAAATATACCGCACCCGCTATAATACCTTTAGCTTGAATCACGACAGTAAGACAGACAGTACACTAGGTCCTTGGAAAAACTGTTGGCGTGGGGGAATTCACCCTCCTCCCGCGCCAGCCTCTCGACGGACCTGGATATAGTAAACCAGTTTTAATCAAATTTAAAACAGTGCTTGGCATCTCTATTAGAACAGTAAAAGGTTTTGTAAGGTTTTGGCCAGGAAAAAATGGCATGCTAGAATTTCTCTTGCTTAATGTATTAGGGACCATTCGAAAAGTCTAAACTAAAACCTGAGACCTTCTGAGCCCATTTATCTCGAATTCAATAAGTCGTACACAAAAATTTCCAAGGAAAAAAATGTTGAAGATGGAATTACAAATTTTATTTGTAATCAAAGGTATGCCCAGAAGTTCGTATTTTAAGCGGTAGAGGTCGCCAATTATACTAAAACGCGATTTTTTCTATTTTTAATCACCCCCTTGTCATTTTTTGTTTTTGGTGTGTATCAAAATTGTAGAACTCGAAAAAATAAATAAAACATAATCACGTTATTATCTCTAGTAGTTCCCAATTTAGAAGCCTTTACAGTCTCCCGCTCTTTGAAAATCATGCAAACGCTGCCATGCGACCAGCAAGTTAGCGCCACCTGACGTTCAATATGTTTATAGAATGGCGCTATATTCAACTACGATGTTTTTGTAAATATACGAATTAGCCATATATCCCCTAGGGGTATGGTGGCAAAATAATACAACTTCAACAAGGGAAAAATAAAATAAAACATTTTAGTAGGAAATTTAATACGTGAATTTCGTTGCTGAAGCTTAAATCGATGCATTATATCTTTTGGTAACTAAAACTATCCAGACTAACGTTCGTATTGCTTATTTCTAATTGCAGCAAGAACTAAGCATCTACGAACGTTATGTTATGGATATTACAATGTAAATATATGTATCTAGTTATAATGTATCTGTTAGTTGTATGTTTGTGTGCTATATACAGTTTACAAGACATATTTGGCGTTAATAACGGGTGCATTTTGTTCCATGGCATCCTTATGAGTCTGATACTGGATTTTAGTCTTCACCTAAGGGCAATATCTGCTTAATCGTATTCCCTATGGAAAGCACAGCCGTTTCATTACTCGCGTTTCGAGTCCAGAGAGCTGCGAAAAAAAAATTAATAATGGAACTATATATAAGTAAATAGAACTTACAAAGTTTATTGTTCTTGTGGCGTATGTTGATAACAACACCACAAATCTCATCGGTACATTCGTAGAGGTTTCCTATAACACTTAAGAGCTGCGGGGTTAAACAAAAAAACAAAATAGGCTTTTAAAACATTGTTTGATTTAATGACAGTATTTTAAAAATTACCATTTGTTGCCACATTACATCGGTATTATTCGAAACCTTGTCCAATAGGACAACCCAACGTCCACCTTGCTGATTATTTTGGTCCTCCCACATAGGACTAACCAAAAGATAAAAATGTACATAAACAAAAGCACGCAACTATTTAGCAACTTACCGTATTCCCTGCTTGAAAACCATATAATCGTTCATGGGCTTCAGGTACGATGGTGGCTTAATGAAATAATATACGCTATAAAGACATTTGCAAACATATACCACATGTAATATGATACAAAACTTATAATACGAACCTGAAGAAGTCCTCGACGGTGTTGAAACTGGTTATTTCGTTGAGACTGTCGCTCCAGGCCTTGCTGCGATCAATCTCCCAGTGCCACAATGTCCAGATGTTGTTTAAAGGATGTTTAAAAAGCAATTCATAGTCTATGAGGCGCACAACGCGATTGATGGAAGGCTGCAATTCGTTCAGCTCTTCTTGCTCCAATTCTGCGTTGAAATTGTTAACCGAAAACATTTTTATTTTCTAAGTACTACAATATATTAAATTATAAAACCGATTTTATGTAAGGAATTTGCGTGATGCTTTGTCGAAAGTTAAAGACTGAATAATAAAATGAATTTATTTTCTCGCACGTATTTGATACAATGACAGCCTTCAGTTTATTGCCCTGCAAGTTATCGATAGTAACGAAAACACATTTTTGATACTTTAAGGTGACCATGTTATGGAAAGCTTCAAATCAGTGTTGCTACGGATTTTTCAATCGATAAAATTGACTGATTTTAGGCTGAATTGTAAGAATACAAATTTTTCGTTGATATAAGAAATTTATTCTAGTTTTATCCAATGACGCGAAATAGAAAATAGTGTGACCAACTCAAGTTTGAGCGAAATCGAGAAATTTCATGAAAAAGTACTAAAAAATTAGACAATTAATAGTGTAATAGATAACACTGTACTACAAAATCAAAAAAAATAAAAGAACTTTTCAAGTGACCTGTGTACGTTGTAGGTCTTGACGAGTAGATCACGATAATGCGTTTCAAAATTGTCTTACACCGCCAAAATCGCAAGTTATTGCTTAAAAACCGTTTTTCGTGTATTGCGATCACTCCCACAATCACACGTCGCCATTTTTGAACCGAATTGATTGCTTTACGGCTTTGGAAAGAAGAAGATTCAAGCTTTAAGATGATATACACTTGTTTATACTTCATACAAAGCATATAATTATATTTGAATCTATTTTTCTGTTACTTCTCAAGTCATTAGAGTAAATACACCGTTTGAAAAACAAAAGTAAGATCCTGATCTATAATCTACAATTAGAAAATCATTTGAATTATATACAAATTTGCATTTTACAGGCAATTTTCCAAAAAACTTGAAATGACCACCAAAAAATTGGCTTGTGGAAAGTTACACCTGCAAAAATCGCCGAAAATTTAGGAAAACTCAAAGAAATATGCATGATTGATAAAATTTATTATACAGAAGAATTTTTAAGCAACAACTTTTTTTTTTTGGCTGATCGGTACTAGGGAGCTATATGATATAGTCAACCGATTTTATCAAATTTTACACAGTGGTACCTTGAAAATGATCTGGATGCCGAATTTGGTTCAAACATTTTTACAAACATGCGAAACACATCGAATTTTGTGTAAAAAATGGCGTAGGTAAAGTCGGGCGCGGACGACTTTCGGATACCCTGTACTACTAGCTTGCAATAAAATCCGGATCCTTCACAAAAAACCAAAAACAGAAGAATTTTTAAGAAAAAAAATTTTTTTTTTTGACCAATCGTTTCTATGGGAGCTGTATGATATAGTCAAGCGATTTGTATTAAAATTGACACAGTGATCAAATACCTTAAAATAGATCGGAATACCGAATTAAGTTCAAATATCTTTACAAACAAACGAAACACATCGAATTTTGTATAAAAAACGTGTTTTTGGACCGATTGGTCCTATGGGAGCTATATGATCTAGTCAACAGATTTGGATTAAATTCAGTACAGTGCTTAGGAACTAAAAACTCATAAATATCAAATTTGGTTCCAATATCTCAATAAACAAACGAAACACAACAAATTTAGTTAAAAAATCGATTTTTGGAAAGATCGGCCCTATGGGAGCTATTTTTGATGAAATTTGGTACAGTACTTGGGAACCATCAAAATTTCCAAATACCAAATTTTGTTACGATATCTTGATGAACAAACGAATTATCCATCTAAAACTTTTTTTTTTGTCGAGGACGTCTCAAACATCCATATGGGAGCTATATAATTTATCCCCGATATCAAAAAAATAAAATAAGCTTGTCTCCTATGGAATAATATGGGATCAATGTGAAAGTTTGGTTACTCTAGCTCTTACCATCAATGGAATCTAGGCATTCAAACGGACTGACGGACATAAGTATATCGACTTCTCTATTCACTCTGATCATATATTAGGTAACTTTGTGGTGTCTCCGACGACTCCTTCTATATGGCTTCGGCTTGCACAAACTTAATATACCCTTGGTACCATACGGTATAGGGTATAAAAACTATCATCGTTCTTGTTCAACTCAGAATCGAGTCTCAGGATTGGCAACTTTGTATTTGGAATGTGAGTTAGCAAGGAAAACTCGACTTTGATGGTATTATAAAAGTTTTCGCCTCAGCAAAGCACGGAAGTCGAAATTCCAAGCATCTTGACGGTTATTGTGAAACATATGAAAGGCTAACTTAGTTAATCTAGTACAGGGTCCGGCATTCGAAGTGTAACCAATTAAAAAGGCCATAAATTCATTTTGGAAAATTACCTTTACTCAATTCAAGGTACAAAATGTGTAAAAATAATAGAAACAAATTTAGAAACAATTTACTTTCGCTCAATATGGCCACCTTTTGCCTTCACTATGGCCTTGAGACGGTCCAAAAATGAATCGCAAGCTGCCCGAATGTGACTTGCAGGTATTTTGGCCCACTCGTGGACAATGGCTTTTTTCAGCGCCTCGAGACTGTTGTATCTTTTAGTTCGACCTTGCTCTCCAAAATGGCCCAAAGAGAATAATCCATCGGATTCGCGTCTGGTGAATTCGAGAGCCATTGTGTGGACGTTATGAAGTTCGGAACGTTGTTTTTCAGCCATTCTTGGTTCACTCGAGCTTTGTGAGACGGTGCCGAGTCCTGTTGAAACGTCCATGGTCTGCCACCAAAATGTTTGTCTGCCCACGGCTTCAAAGCAACCTCCAGAATACTTTCCCGATAATATTGCGCATTAACCTTGACGCCAGGCTCGATGAAAACGATTGGAGAGCGCCCATCTGCGGTTACAGCGGCCCAAACCATTATCTGTGGCGGGTGCTGCCTCCTGGTGGCCAATCGATGACTCAAATTCTCGTATGAACGGTCCCTCAAGTAAACCCTTTCGTTTTGAGAGTTTACGAATTGCTCAATTGTAAAAATTTTCTCGTCAAAAAACACAATGTTCAGCAATTGACCGCTTTCGGCCAAGCGAAGCAACTCCTTCGCTCTCTCAAGTCTGACTTGTTGCTGCTTCGGTGTGAGATCATGTGCCTTTTGGATCTTGCTAAGGCTTGACCTTGAGATCATTTTTCAGTATGCGACGGATGCTACGGTCAGATATTTTCAGTTCTTTCGCCATTTGATTGGCACTTCGTCGGGGATTTCGCTCAAGTCGCTTCTTCACTTTTTGAACCATCTCACGTGACGTTGCAGTCTTTTGATGACCACCTCCATGACGTTTTGCGATGCTACCAGTATCATTGTAACGAGTTATGGTGCGATAAACGAAAACTTTATTTACTTTAAGGTGTTCGAGCTCACGAACAATCCCTGGTTGTGATTTTCCAGCTAAATATAATGCAACTACACTATTACGTTTGAAATCCATTACTGATTTTTTTTTCGCGTTTACTCACGGCAAAATGCTTTCGTAGGCTTGTAAACAATACTCTAAACTGTGACTTAGCTAACTTACAGACAGCTGATGCCCGGAGTGCCGGACTCTGTAATAACAAACATATTTACGTTAAAAAAAATATATAGAGTAATTTGTGTTTTTTTTTTATTTTCTTCCAAAGTTGAAAAAGTGGCCAAATATAGTGGTTCAGGCAAACGAAAATAATGAAAAAAAGATTCGAAGTGTTTTTTTTTTTGTTTATGTTTAAATTTTATAAACCTTTCTATAGAAATTAAAAAAAAAGCAATTGGCTACATAGTTTTTTTACAAAGCAACTTTAAACATTAACTTTTATTCCAAAATGAAGATCTTTTATATAGTTGAAAATTTACTCAACTTTGAGCGGCTGTAGGAACTAAACTATTCTGTCGAATTGAACAAAATTTATATATCGTAATCCTTGGAAAATTCTAAATCAGATCAGATACATGTCTTGTTTTTATAAAACGTTTACATCAAAATTTTGATTTTTCCAACGCTTTTTCGCCTGCCGTGGCACTGCGCGACGGCTAAAAAAAAGGTGAAAATACGTGGGAATAATTTTACTAAAAAAATTTATTTTATTATATTTTCATATTTATCTAATTTAAATCTACTAATCACGCAGAACAGACGAGTTTTGCCATTTTTTTTTATCGATTTGCATTTTGGATATCGATATTTAAATTTGACACCTGCTGCAGTGCGCAATCGAATTAA
Source organism: Chymomyza amoena (assembly GCA_037043745.1). NCBI lineage: Eukaryota > Metazoa > Arthropoda > Insecta > Diptera > Drosophilidae > Chymomyza > Chymomyza amoena. The sequence continues at coordinate 11,051 of JBAMAX010003823.1, forward strand.
TCAACACTTTATTTACATAGTTTACTGCATTAGCAACAGTTGCAGCGCAGTTGGCAGCGCAGTCGCTGCAGGCTTAAGACTAAGAACATAGCAAAAAAGAGAATCACAAATAGTCAATCACGCGACGCAGTCGGTTCGAGCTGCAATTGTTATTGCAAATTTATATATTTACGCGTTGCAAAATATGTTTTTATTATCTTAATTTAAATAGTGTCGTAATAAGCAATAATTGTAGATCATTGTTAAATAAATTTTACATAAAATTAATAAAGTGCGCGCGCAGATGCAAGTTTTTTTTGTTGTTTTTTAATGTGCAATAAGAGTTGTATACATGCATACACTGCGTGTGTGTGTAAAAGTGCTCGCAAAATTTGTTGCTGTTTTTGGTTTCTTTCTTTAAGTTATTAGAGCAAGCGCATGTTGTGCATAAGTGTGAGAAGGTGCGCACGCAGCTGCATGCAAGTTTATTTTTTTTTGTTTGTTTGTGCAATAAGAGTTGCATACATGTAAATGCAAGCACATACATACACTACGTGGGTGTGTTGTTGTTTTTGGTTTCTTTCTTTAAGTTATTAGAGCAAGCGCATGCTGTGCATAAGTGTGACAAGGCTGCATGCAAGTTAATTTTTTTTTTCTGTGCAATAAGAGTTACACATATGTAAGTGCATGTGTGGGTGTGAAAAGGTACGCGTGATATTTGATTTTTTTTTTGTTATTTTTTTTACGTGTAATTTAAGCCATTAGAGCAAGTGAGTATGCAAAAGCTGCGCGCGCATATAAGTATAAGTGCAAGTTTTCGTTGTTGTTGTTTTTGATGTGCAGTGAAAGTTGTAGGTACCAGCATGTTTTTTTTTTTTTTTTTTCATGGATTCGCCATGAGGGATGATAATTTTCAAAAAATACAAGTGGCCCGTACCACTAAGTATGTACGATTCATGACGTCTTCTTACGCCATGCCTACGTACTAACCTCACCCCACACACAACTCTTCACCGCCACTCCCCGCGGAATCCACCGTCAAGTATTACTTCGCGGGGGGGGTTGCCTATTCTAGGCACTACAGCTCTCTTTTTTGCATCGTCTCAGTTCCTACTGGATGCCTTCGATAAGCCGGGTGTTTGGAGCCATCTCCTGTCTTCTATTGACCTTCGTTTGCAGCCGCCTGTGCTACACGGCGTTGTTTCTCGCAGCGCCTTAGGTCTCCTTGCACGGCAACGATTATGTGACACACCCTTTGCCATGCGTTTGTGTCTTGCTGCATGGACGCTACCAGCTCCTCTGGGGGTGGAAGTGCCCCTACTAGTGCTCTATACTCTATACCTCGTACATTGGTACAGGACATGTTCTGCGTTTTCTTTTTCCTCGGGACATGCAGGACAGTAAGGAGTGTCGTCGTGCATAAACCTGTGCAGGTATTCTCTGTATCCTCCATGGCCAGAGAGAAACTGCGTGAGGTGGTAATTTGCTTGACCTCCGCTTCTTTTGATCCACTCCGCCAGGTTTGGAATGAGCCTATACGTCCACCTTCCTTTTAGGGACGTATTCCATCTGGCCTGCCAGGCAGCTATCGCTGCATCCCTTTGGCTCCTTCGGGTTTCCACCGTGGTGTTGGAACCGCCCGCTGCCTTGCGGATGTCGTATATTGATGCCATTTCTTGTGCTAGGATATCCACTGGTATCATTTTGGCTAGCACTAAGGCGGCATATTCCGAGATTGTCCGAAATCCTGATATTACCCGAAGAGCGCTCAGCCGGTAGGGGGCTGCCAGCTTCCTCCGGAGCTCCTGGGTATTCAGTGCCATCGCCCATACCGGGGCGTGCATGTGTGAGTGCGTGTGTGTGAAGTGTGTGGAGCTACGCAGGAGTAAAATATTTAAATTTTGTTGTTGTCTATCAAAGGCAATGAATGTAAAAAGCAAGGTTAGTCCGCGTTTTCATTGCATGCAATTGTAAAGAAAAATCAGTTTCTTCTACCCTTTTTGTTTTTTTTATAACGAACAATAGAGGCCAAAAATATTTTGCCATAAGAAAAATTACACGGATTTGGTAATATCTAATAATTTATTTGATGAAAAATTTTAACAAAATTTTATGAGAAATTTTAGCTTACACAAAACTGCTAAATTTATTATTTTTAATGTAATGGCTTATAAAATAAAAATAATCTTTTACAAATGGTACTGGTCAAAAGTATTTTGACTATGCACAACTCTTTAGGAAAAGAAGAAAAAATATAATTTAATCAGCATTGAAAAAAACTGAAACTAATAAAATATAAATCCTCCTTTAACGTATATATATATATATACGTTTATATATATATATATATAGGGCTAACTTAGTTAATCTAGTATATAAAAATGAAATGGTGTAGTGTACGCCGTAAAATTTTGAAGAAAAAAAAGCGTGCAACAAACAAAAAAATTATACAACATATTTGATTTGCAAAATTTGTATTTTCCACCAATTTGTAAAAAATATATAAATTTTCTATTTTATTTAGCAGCATATAATATTTTAAAACTATTTCTCCATGCGCAGTAAAATCTGTATATGTGGTATTTCCTGCGGTTTGGTTCTTCTTCAACGATTTCTTCTCTGTAAGGTTTCCATTTTTGGAATTGTATAAATCGTTCAAAAAGCTGATCCCGTGTAGGTATAAGTTTACCCAAGGTTTATCGCCTGGTTTGCCAAGTCATGCGTGGATTGTGTGGGTCTTCTTTTTTAAGACTATCTCAGAACCCTTGGCTGCTAGGGTTTTTCTGCTTGGGTCTCTGATTCAGCAATAACTCCACTAAAGACTGTACAAATCCCTTCTTATTTATTGGACGGACTAGGCAAATAATTTGAGCAACTGAACTTATTTGCAAACATCTTTGTTGCTCTTAAATTTTTAACTGGCTAATCCGTAGTCTACATATTTGGATCGACTTCTCGCGTCTTTGAACGAATATTTTGAAGCTCTAGAACTACGAAATCGCACCGTATTTGTCGCCTGTAATGAAAGGATAAGTGTTCTAGAAATCTTGTACGCTTCTATAATTTTCGGCACGCAACACAATACTCACAGGCTTTTCGAAATCCTCAGTCCCCATTTTAACGAGCATACAAAGGTGCTTGGACTCACTGTCATAGCAACGGTTATTGACGGTGCCGGTGTAAATATCCTGCCGTATTTCGAAAAAATCGTAAGCATTATACAAGTTTTCTTTATAACAACCAGTTGTCCCAGTGATATGAATGGACCTCGCAATCAAGCTATCACTGTTTTGGCCAATTTGGCACAATCCGTGGGAAAGGAAAATTTTATGCCACTCAGCCATGAAATATTAAATTTTATAAGAGGACCTATTACTTTATTTAGACTGTTTTGCAAATTATTTCGAAATTAATTAATACTTACATACTGGGTCATAACACCGGTTTTGGAATTTTTATTTAATATCTTCTAGCATGCTCCACCTCCCTAAGCCAGGATACATTTTGACTTGGTATAAGCACTATTTGATGGAATAATTCAAGGTATTTCTCCTCTGTTTATGAAGATTTTATTTTCGTATTTTTTTTATTTTTTTTTATTTATTTTATTTTCGTATTAAAATGTTAATTTTGTAATAAGTTTCTGTGTAGACTGAGTTTTCATTTGATTATAGTTGATTTAAGAAGTATGGCTTGCTTTTCGACTCCAATTTAAATCGAAATTTGCCTTCGATAAACAGCTTACTTAGTGTAAAAGCTGATTTATTAGATATATTGACAAACAATTAAGAGCAAACTTATTCGTAGCAGTATCTCTCGATCTTCCACTGTTGGTTACCTCGTCATTTTGACATTCCTCTAAACGGGTGGGCCGGACGAGTACCCTTGGACAGAAACCGCGGTTCTTGCAATTACGAATATCAAAATATTGGTAATCACGAAAAAAAAAGAATGGGACTTGGTGTACGGTAATATATGGTGATACTTTCTCTGCACTAAGTGTGTTTCAACTAACTCATTACAGAGGCCAAAAAAAATAAAAACTGGTGACAGGATTAGCTTTAAAGTTTTTCCATCCGTATCCATGACCCAATAGACCAAGGCTTCAAACATAACCTCCAAGGGCACCACACAATTTAATTTGATTTATGGTTTTCAAACAAGTTACTATTTGGATTTTAGCCCGTTGAGTTCAAATCCGAAATCAAAAAATCCCTGACACTTTATAGTTCTGAGATAACGTCCAAAATATATTTTCTTCGAGGTTATGTACGACCGAACAGATACCTTTATGGAGCGGTTTAAACATCTGCTGGAGTTCTTATTGAATTCCACAATAAAACCAATTTTATTCAAAAGAGGTCATTCAATTTCTTATTTATCGGTATCTCCAAATTATATAAAAATGGATTAAATGTTTTGATAGAGGTGAATTTGGAAGGACATTGAATTAGCTCCATTGTGGCAAATTTTCAAATCGATACAAAGATTATTTTGTCAACTTCATGATTTTTGATTCTTGTTGGATGAATCCGGCAGTGTACAAAAATTATAAAAACCGTCAAAAAATTACATCGCAAAAATTTTATATCTTTATTTTTGGTCAAAAAAAGGTTGAATAATATATTGAAAATCGATTGAAAATTCACTCCTCTTGTTGATCTTTACTGCTTTTAGCAATTTCAACAAATCATCAGAATCTGGAACCGGCTTACGGGAAGAGTTTTGGGCTTTCGGCATTGTGACACCAAAACAGTGGAAATACGTGCTAAAATTATATTCAAAATAATTATGCTCATTCGACACTTCCAGATTCAACCCAAATCGACTATTTCAAAACGGAGTAGCGTCGTTAAGGTAGCTTTCGAAAATCGGAACGAATCCTTTGGCATTTTTTGATGTATAGAGTCTTAATTATATTACGGATATACTAACATTGATTTAACTTGAGAAAATGTTTAAATAAAACTTTTAAAGCAACAATTTTTTTTAGAAAAACTATGCTGAAAAGAAAATACGAAGTCGGAGTATTATCAAAAAATAACGTCGGTGATGACGTTTATTTAAAAATTTATATCGTAGTCAAATGTCAACTTATAAATCCAAATTCAACCCACTTGACTTTACATAATTAAAATTTTTACAAAATCTATACGAAAGTATTTCGAAAGTTGCGATTTAGTTCCGAGTCCAAAAACTTACATTTCGGAGTTAGCTTTTTAGATTTTGGTGTGGAAATAAAGATCCAAAATTATTATTTTATACTCGTATAGTAAATAATTGTTGTAATTTTTGCCGGGTGATTTAAAATATATTAGTAATTTTTCCTAATTCTAATAAACAAGAAGCTTTGATATTATTCAGTGTTTCTATCGAGATTTAAAAAACATTGCTAAAACGATCTTTCCTAGAAATTTTTAAAATAGTTTTCTTGTTTTGTAGATTGCCAACGAAATATGCTATAAATTATCACATATTAATTTATTTAGAAGATTAACTTGTAATTAAAATTATAAGAAACCTAAATTTATTTTTAAGCCGTAGCATCAGTGACCTTCAGCTAAAATTATCAACTAAATAAAATTTCTCAAATCACTATTAGAAATTATAAAATAAAATAACTGTCTAAAAGTAGGTACTAGTGTTGGCAGTAACAATTTAATCGATATATCGATATTGATATTTTTACGTACATCGTTATTATTATTTCGATTATCAAAAAATACTTTTTTTTGAACTCACAGGCTAACCAAAAAATGTTGTGTAAACTTTGCATATGACAGAGGCACTTTGGGCAGCTGAATCCGAAGTCCAAAAAAACCCGATCCAATGGTTCTTAGATAATATCCAAATTATCTCGTTTTATGGCATTTTTTTGGTGATTATCCATAACCCATAAGGGATGCCTCTGTCATCTGCTAAGTTTACACAAATTTTTGCTTTGAATAATCTTATGGATTGTTTATTATTATTTCCTTGCTTATTTTTCTATGAAAGGTAATTGATTATCTGTTCGCTTATTTGTTTTTTCAATTTTATTATTTCTATCTGATCTGGAGTATATCAATGAAATAGACTCAGATATTTTTTTTTTAAATTGTATTCGAAAAATCAAAATAAGAATTAATCATGAAAAACAAAATTTTTCTATTATTCAGGACTCAAATCTTCATCATCATCATTAATTCCTTTATCTCCGGTTGGAGCATAGGGCCTGGTTCGATTTTTGGCTAGCAATTTTAGCTCGTTCTATGATTTTCCGCATTCATCGACCTCTTTTTGTAGCGACCTCCTCCATGTTGTCTTCCTTGGGGAGTCCAATCAAGAGCTTGACGGCAAACTTTCTTCACATCCTTCCGCAGTGTGTGGCCTATCCATCTCCATTTCCTTAGCTTGATAGTGTTGGTTATGGGTTCCAGGTTGCACTTTTTATATAGGTCGGCATTGCTGATGACGTTTGGCCACCACACTTTAAGAATACGCCGGAGACATCTATTCACAAAACTTTGGATTTTTCCTGTTAGAAGGTCGGTTACAAGCCAGGTCTCACATCCATAAAGCCGCACTGAGATGACGTTTGATTTAAATAACCTCATTTTGGTTTGGAAGGATATTTGTGACGAATTCCAGATTTGGCGCAGTTGCGCATATGCACCGGTTGCTTTGTTTATTCTGGCCAGAATATCCTTTCCAGCACTGTTCTCAGCGGATATTATACTGCCTAGGTATGTGAAGTCTTCAACTTGCTCAATCTCTTTGCCTTGTTTTCGTTATTGCCTTGGTTTTGTCGATGTTGATTTTAAGGCCAAATTTTCCCGACTCGGCGCACAGATCATCTAGTTTTGTTTGCATATCTGAGTGTTTTACTGACAATAGGCAAATATCATCCGCAAATGCAAGATCTTCTCGATGTTCGGTGAAGTTCCAGTAGATGCCTCTTCGCTTGCCTTCAATGGAGTTATGTAAGATGTCATCAATAACGATCAGGAAAAGGATCGGTGAAAGCAGACAACCTTGTCTAACCCCTGCGCTGGTTGGGATACTATTTGAGAGCTCGACATTCCCATGGGTGTATTCTGCACCTGAAATCCGCATATTGTGATCTGGTTAGAGCTATAAGCTTCTCCGGAACACCTCTGGATCTAAGCGCCTCCCATATGCTATCGCGATGTATACTGTCAAATGCCGTGCTATAATCAACGAAAACAAGTTCAAGGAAAGGAACCCTGTGCAAAATAAGTCAAAGTTACTTCAAGTGTTGATTGAAGCACTTTAAACAAAAATAAAATAATCCGTATTAGAGGTAAGTTTTCAAAAGTGAAAATTCAATTTTATAATAAGTTTGTTTCTAGCTTCTATATTTTAACGCTATGGATGAACAGCAAGCTATTGAAACCGCAGAGCCACCCAACGACATGAGTAAAGAGAAAAAAGTCAAGGATTTATTATATAAGCTATCCGTGTCTATGGGCATGGCTTGTCCTGAGTCGAGTGCGAAAATCGCCAGTGAATATCTCGAACTACACCCGGATACTTTTAAGCCCATAGAGGAGCAATGTGAAAGCGTGCTGATAGAAGACATTCTTCGTAAATTTGATAAACTAAAGAATGTCGATGATGAATCGTTACGAAATCAACAGCAAAGGCGAGAAACTATTTTTATGAATTTGTATCGGGAGCTGAAGAACCGTGTACACAACGAAGCACAGCGTTGTAAGTATTTAAAGTTCTGCTCTGAACTATTTGAGGAGAAGAGCGAAGATGGTTTAATGCAAGAGGCAGGATTCATAGAACGTTTGAATAAAGAAGTCGAGAGCCTTATAACGCTGAGTAAGACTAATAATAATGGTAAGGCTGTTGCTATCTTCAGCAATGCATACATTGAACAAAAAGACGAATGTTTGGAAAAGATTTTTAACTCAATCAGGGATTCTACTAAGCTTATTTCATTATCTAGTCAAGAAAGGCATAATAAGATATGGAGAGACTTTATTGCAAATGACAGCAATACTACATATTCTGATATTGTGATGCAAGAAACATGGAATGAAGATTTCAAATCTAACTATTCATCTTCAAAAATTTCTTTATCTGCAATAATTGTTGATCATCTGACATTGGAGCAACCGATTTCGAAAGCTTTACACCCAAATCCTCAACCGGATCAAAACGTAATTATGTCAAATTCATGTAGCTCTGCAAACCGTCAGGAAATAAAGAAGATAAATCCAGAAGAGCAGCATCATCCAGTTAACCTCAACACTAATAAGATCGTGCAACAAAGAATCAATGAAGAAGATTTCAATAAAGATGCGTCATCTGCAATAATTGTTGATCATCTGACATTGGAGCAACCGATTTCGAAAGCTTTACACCCAAATCCTCAACCGGATCAAAACAATATCTTCGTAAATTGTAAAGAAATAAATCTGACGAGTCGCAAAGAACATAATCTGATGATGGATGATTCCAGTCAGATGTCATCTGCAATAATGATTGATCATCTGACATTGAAAGAACCGTTTTTGAAAGTTGTTGGCACTAATCTTCAAAAAGATCAAAACATAATCATAGGTTCCAGCAGTATTATTCAGCTTTTCAATACCCAGCCTTTTGTGCAGCCTATATGTACACCAGTTGAGGAAGAAGAAGACGCAGTTAATTCCGTAGAATACCTGCAGGATGTATTAAAAACCATGATGGGTTGCGATGGTAAACAACTCCGACGTTTTCCAAACTCAGACAAATTTTATTTAAACAAGTCGAGTCGGGAGGTTGGTATAAGTGAAGCCTTTATGCTGCTGACCTTGGGAAATTTGGGATACTGCTATCGTACTTTAACTCAGCAAGGATCCGTAATTGGTATGAACGGAAGTACAGGCCTGATAATGCTCCAGTCAGTGCATAATTTTTTGGATGATTATGTCAGGTTCTGCAAAAGAGAGTATCACTCGCCCAAGAGCTTGCTATTTTTAGTATCTCACACGAAAAGCTTTCAACTAAACTTTAACTGGTTTTTGCATATAATTGAAAAATGTGTTTCGATTCCACAACCATATATAAGGACTTTGAAACAACAACTAGGACATGGCAATCAAGTTTTTGAAAAACGGCTCAGAGAGTGGATTATACTAGATTCAATGTTGACACTAAGATGCATAGTAGATTGGTTGGCAAAGGGTGAACTACCGGAAGAATTTTGTAACTTTTTTATATCGGAAAATAAGCATATTCCAGATTGTGACTACTGGCAAAAGGGCTTCAGCTTAAACTTGGAAATTACACCAGAATTTATGAATGAAGAGCTGGCTATGCTGGTGTTTCGTACCGGCAAAAGTTCCATATTTTTGTACGAATTTCTGCATACTGACTACAACTGGAGTTCAAGCGATTTAGAAGGAATGTATGACACAGCTTATGAGGCATATTATTTTGAAAGAAATTATGAAAGTATGCGTCATCGCATTATTAACATGCATGCTCTGATGTCCTCACAACTTTTAAGGAAGCTGCAAGAGCAATTTACGCCTTTTGAGGATCTGCATAAATTGTTATTGCTCACAGATGTCAAATTTGCGCACATTTTAATTAACGAACTGGAAGATATGCTGAAACAGCCATCGGATTTATATAATTCGCAATTTGCCGACTCCATACTACAGTCTATATTCGACTCTCCAAGTCCAGCGCTTTATGTTACAACCGACTACTGCTCGGACGTTGAAACAACTTCTTGGTCGAACTTTTCCCTTAGCTACGAACTAAAACATTGCTGGATACCTTTACTGCAACAGAGTATAAATCGATATACTGCTCTGTCCCGGGAGCTATGGCTGCTGCATTGTGCTCATTTTGTGCTCCACGAGCGTATAGAAAGAGCTCAGCCACAATTTCAAGACACTTCCGATACGGAAGCTGTTTCTAAAGTTAAAAAATATCTTCAGAAAGTTTTAATGCAATTTAAGCCTTTTCTGGATACCTTATATACGTATGTGTTCACGGAAATATTAAAAACAGCCTTTTATAATTTCGAAAAGGACCTCAAGTCACACTCAGCATATAGATGAACTTCTAAGCTACCATGCGGAATATCTGACTGTTATGGAGAAACATCTCTTTTTTAATATACCAGAAATCTTATGCCGAAATAATTTAAAGCATATATATCAGCTAGTTTTTCAATTTAACGCACAACAACAAAAATTTTTAACTACAAAGCAAGTTATTCCGGAATATTGCAAGGAAACGATTGAAGCATTGAAAGAGCTGGAGCAGAATTTTGAACGTTGTCTGAAAGAATTTTTAATGGGCCTTAAAATTACAAAATGTGAGCATATAGAGTTCTTATACAAAGACATTGATCTTATATTTCAACAATATAAGATGTAAAAAAGTGTTAATCACTTGAGCAAAATTATTGTAAATATATATTATTTATTATTTTATTGCAAGAATTTTTATTATAAAATCAACAATAAAATCAGTGTGGTACCGATTGTGGCCGAAAGCGATGACGTGTCTAGGAGAAATTTAGAATTTATGATAGCCAAACCCCATACGGTGTGCACAATATAAATTTTATCTGTCTTACCATCTCTGAGATCTAGTCGTTCAAACGGACAGACGGAGAGACGGACGGACGGACGGACGGACAGACGGACATGGGTATATCGACATCTCTAGTCGATATTATACCATATTATACAGGGTATAATGATTACAAAGAACAGCAAACGTTTCCCAAACAAAATATTTCTTAAGTTCTATCGATTCTCTTTGCAGTTGGTATTAGCGCCATCTATTGCAGGCGCTGCATATTGAAATTTTGTAAATTTTAAACCTGAAGAAAGCAGTGAAATGGCAGCACTTTTTTGCAATCAGTTTATTTAATATTCTGTTCGCCTCAAAGGGACTTTTAGAACTATCCAAGTCTTACATTAATTCACCTCAAACGAATTTTACGCGTTAGCCAAGTTTTACACCCCAAAGCAAGCAGTGCAAAACTAGCGGTACGTTACTGCTTAAATTTTTGCGTTTAAAAGCAAATCAAGCGGCCGTTGGCATATTGTGCCGAACATTTGTTCGTTAATTTAAAAATGCAGAAACTTTCCTGATCTTCTCAAGGTTTCTTATTTATTCTCGACCAACAATGCCCTTAGAATGCATTTTAATATGCACATAGGGTATTCATGATTTCTGTTGATATGAGGCTTTAAAAAGTTTAAGACTAATTCAAAGGCTTTTTTCCACTGTGCAAATATCTTCAGTTGTACTTGCCAGATTGCTATAATTTTATTTAAAATATTTGAACTATCACTTATTTTATTTATTAAAAAAAATTATACAACATATTTGATTTGCAAAATTTGTATATTCCACCAATATGTATAAAATATATAAATTTTCTATTTTATATAGCAGTGTATAATATTATAAAACTATTGCTCCAGGCGCAAAAAAATTGGTATATCCTGCGGTTTGGTTGTATTGGTATGAGTTTCGTGATCCAAGTAACCTTCAACGATTTCTTCTCGGTAAGGTTTCCATTTTTGCAATTGTATGAATCGTTCAAAAAGCTGTTCCCGTGTAGGTTTAAGTTAATCCAAGGTTTATCGCCGGGTTTTCCAAGTCATGCGTGGATTGTGTGGGTCTTCTTTTGACGTGACAACGTCTTAAATGAGGTTTGTATGGGTGGCACCATTGAAAAAGTATAACGATAACCATAACAATAAATAATCGTAACGATAAGTGGCATTTTTATTTTTGGTTTGCGCTCTGCTCTTATCTATAAACGAACCAGCGACTTTTTGTGAATCGCAGCAACAAGCAACGCACAGCGTCAGCCACACCGCTTAGCGCTCAGCACCAAACCGGCACTGCTCACAGCGGTGGCTATTTTTAGGTTTGAGTGAGCGCAACTGATTAACCCCAGCGGCGCATAGCCTCTGCGGTCTGCCGAAATACTGCATTACCTCCGCAGAAAACGTAATTGATTACAAGCGCTGCGTTTCGTTTGAGGGATTGTAAGCGGAGGCAAATAGAAAAGCAGTGATCTGCCAAAAATCTGCATTACAACTGCGGAAAAAGTAATGCACAAATAGAAACTCGCACTGCGCTACCTTAGCAACACAAAATTTTGTTATTTTGTTTGCATGCTAACAAGCATAGTTCGGTCTTTCTTCTGTCAAACCATTCGTTTATACCTTTTTATTTATTATCTACTGCCGAGAAAATTTTATTTTATTAAGAGATACGAAAACGTAAAGTCTGACAACTCGTTTCATAATTTCATGAAATATACGTATAATCTTGATTGCGTATCAAACGTTTCTAAGTCAACTACGTTAAAAGAAACAACCATCGACTTGACTTTCGCAAGACACATTACAGCAGAAACACTTCCTTTCATTTCCTATTTCTCCTATCATCGTCCTATCCTCAACAAAATCACTCAAATAGCAATTATTATTGTGCAATTTAATAATATTCATATCAATAAATATTCTACCGAGAAAAAGACGTTGTCACGTAAAATAAACGCACGTAATACCGACTTTACAGGCAACAGTTTTTTAAGACTATCGAAAAATGCGTGTCGAAAATTATAGAAGCGTACAAGATTTCTAGAACACTTACCCTTTCATTAAAGGCGACAAATACGGTGCGATTTCATCGTCTAGAGCTGCAAAATATTCGTTTAAAGACGCGACAAGTCGATCGAAATATCTAGTTCTTGGGTTTCTGCTTGGGTTTCGGATTCAGCAATAACTCCACTAAAGACTGTACAAATCCCTTCTTATTTATTGGACGGACTAGGCTAATAATTTGAGCAACTGACTTAGTTTGCAAACATCTTTGTTGCTCTTAAATTTTTAGCTGGGTAACCCGCAGCCTAGATATTTGAATCGACTTCTCGCGTCTTTGAACAAATATTTTGAAGCGCTAGACTTTGAAATCGCACCGTAATGAAAGGGTAAGTGTTCTAGAAATCTGGTATGCTTCTATAATTTTCGACACGCAACACAATACTTACAGGCTTTTCGAAATCCTCAGTCCCATTTCTAATCGTAAGCATGATAAAAGTCTATTTTATAACAACCAGTTGTCCCAGCAATATGAATGGACCACGTAATCAGGCTATCACTGTTTTGGCCATTTTGGCACAATCCGTGGGAAAGGAAAATTTTATGCCATTTGTCGATGTTACCAATAAATATTTTCGTCAACAACCGTTGCCATGACAGTGAGTCCAAGTTCCTTTGTATGCTCTTTACAAAAGGGACTGAGGATTTCGAAAATATTTATAAGAAACATCGACAAATGGCATACATTTTTCCTTTCCAACGGATTGTGCCAAAATGGCCAATACATTGATAGCCTGATTGCGTGGTCCATTCATATCGCTGGGACAACTGGTTATTATAAAATAGATTATCATGCTTACGATTTTTTCGAAATCCGGCATGATGTTTATACCGGCACCCTCATTTTTTTAGGAAAATTGTATGCCAGTTGTCGATGATACTACGAAAAAAAAATCTTTTTTGGTGAAAATGAAAGCAACAAACATGTGTAACGAATTCGCATCAAAATATTCGGCAAAACTTTCATACTTTACCTTTTCATTCTCGTTGGGCAACATTCTAATTTCTCCAGATAAAATTAAATTGATAAATAGCGGACGATCTCCTTTTCTCATAAGCATACGATCTGCAACGATTACGTGAAAAAGTAAATCTGGTATTAGTCCAGAGCGTATAACCTGTAAAACATATTTAATTTATTTTTAGTTTTAGTATTTTGGTATTTTTTTGTATTGGTACTTGCTGGTGAAAACCTTTGAAAGCAATCCAAATGCAGTATAGTCAAGCATATGTTCCTTTTTTGTTCCGGATTATGATAACGTTCAGGCACACGTAATATTTTACGATTCTAAAAATTAATTCTAAATTTATAGAATGTTTTGCAAATTATTGCGAATTAATTAATACTTACATACTGGGTCATAACACCGGTTTTGGAATTTTTATTTAATATCTTCTAGCATGCTCCACCTCCCTAAGCCAGGATACATTTTGACTTAGTATAAGCACTATTTGATGGAATAATTCAAGGTATTTCTCCTCAGTTTCAGCATCTTCAAACGGTTAATCAACATTATCGTCATCGTCCTCCATTGTTTAAAATTGTTTGTGCACCTTTGGTTTTTACAAAATTTATTTTATTTTCGAATAAAAATGTTTAGCTTGTAATAAGTTTCTATGTAGACTGAGTTTTGATTTGTTTAGAGTTGATTTAAGAATTATGGCTTGCTTGCTTTTCGAAACCGATTTCAATCGAAATTTACCTTCGATAAACAGCTTACTTAGTGTAAAAGATGATTTATTAGATATATATATATATATGGAATACCGCTGATCGTTGCATTCTTGTCAAGGAAGTCCTCGTCTGAGGTCATAAAATATAATTTTGACAAAATGTTTTTGATTCAAAAATTTTCCAAAACGCAAAATGTAAATGGTGATCTTCGTAATCTATGTGGATAATTTCTCTGCATTAAGGACGTTTCAACTAACTCATTACAAAGGCCCAAAAAATAAACACTGGTGACAGGAATAGCTTTACAACTTTTCCGCAGAATTTGTTTCGATTTATGGTTTCATAACGTGTTATTATTTGGTTTTTATACAGTTGAGCTCAAATCCGAACTCCAAAATTCCTTGGCACTTCATAGTTCTGAGTTAACCTGGAAACCATTTTCTTTTTCGAGCTTATGTACGAATGACGTAATGGGTTCTTTTTAACCTCAAATTAGAATTTATCGAACACAAAATATTAAATAAAACTATCATAAAAATCGAGGGCATCATTTTTTTTTCAGACAGTTGGTGGTCGCTGAATCTGAATCCGATTTCGAAAAAACCTTACAGCATGTGAGGTTTCTGAGATAGCCTCCAAATAACTTGTTTTTTTTTTGGTTATGGTTCTGGACCTCGTGCTACGGAATACAAAAAAGGACACATTTTATTTTTTTTGTTTCTCTTTATTTTACATATTTGTTGTGAATTTCTTCTGATATTTACTTTATTATTTTGTGTTTAGCTTTAGAAACTATATTTATATACGAGGGGTATTCAAAAAGGAAGTTTCCCTAATTTTAAAATGAAGTACAAAAAAATTTTTAGGTTACAAAATTAATATTTATTAATTATTTGACTCACAAACTATTTTTCTACATAGTCACCTTCGACTTGAATACATTTTTTGTATCTGTTATAGAGTTTATAAAAACCTTCTTTTAAAAAAAACGTGTCCAATTGTGAATTTTTTATATTTTTTGTTGGTTGATTTTTTGGAACCTGGTACAACAATCAATGCGGATCGTTACTGCGAAGTTTTAAATAAGCTTAAAAATGCCATCAGACGAAAACGTCCAGGAAAATTATCCAAAAAAATCTTACTCTTTCATGATAATGCACGGCCTCATTCTGCTCAAAAAACGAGAACTTTATTGGAAAACTTCAAATGGGAAATTTTCGATCACCCACCCTCTCTCCGGATCTCGCACCAAGTGGGCAGCATTTTGTTTCAAAAGAAGAAGTCCAAACATCTGTCAAATTATAGCTCCAAAAAACAGAACACGTCTTTTTTTAAAGAAGGTTTGCATAAACTCTATAACAGATACGAAAAATGTATTCAAGTCGAAGTTGAGTATGTAGAAAAATAATTTGTGAGTCAAATAATTAATAAATATTCATTTTGTAACCTAAAAACTTTTTTGTACTTTTTTTTTAAAATTAGGGAAACTTTCTTTTTGAATACCCCTCGTACTTGTAAATAATTTTTATCTTATTTAAATTTACTGCGCTGTTGCCCGCATTCAAGAAGCATTCACGCAGAGCAGACGAGTTTTGACATTTTTTTTATCGATTTGCATTTTGGATATCGATATTTAAATTTGACACCTGCTGCAGTGCGCAAACGAATTAATCAACATTTATTTACATAGTTTACTGCATTAGCAACAGTTGCAGCGCAGTTGGCAGCGCAGTCGCTGCAGGCTTAAGACTAGAACATAGCAAAGAAGAGAATCAAAAATAGTCAATCACGCGACGCAGTCGGTTCGAGCTGCAATTGTTATTGCAAATTTATATATTTACGCGTTGCAAAATATGTTTTTATTATCTTAATTTAAATAGTGTCGTAATAAGCAATAATTGTAGATCATTGTTAAATAAATTACATAAAATTAATAAAGTGCGCGCGCAGATGCAAGTTTTTTTTTGTTGTTTTTTTTATGTGCAATAAGAGTTGTATACATGTAAATGCAAGCACATACATACACTGTGTAGGTGTGTAAAAGCGCGTGCGAAATTTGTTGTTGTTTTTGGTTTCTTTCTTTAAGTTATTAGAGCAAGCGCATGTTGTGCATAAGTGTGAGAAGGTGCGCACGCAGCTGCATGCAAGTTTATTTTTTTTTGTTTTTTTTTATGTGCAATAAGAGTTATGCATAAGTGCATGTGTGGGTGCGAAAAGGCCCGCGTGAAATTTGTCTTTTTTTTTGTTATTTTTTTACGTGTATTTTAAGCTATTAGAGCAAGTGAGTATGCAAAAGGTGCGCGCGCATATAAGTGCAAGTGTTCGTTGTTGTTGTTTTTGATGTGCAGTGAAAGTGCCAGCATGTGTGAGTGTGTGTGTGAAGAGATACGCAAGAGTAAAATGTTTTAATTTTGTTGTTGTCTATTAAAGGCAATTAATGTAAAAAGCGAGGTTAGTCCGCGTTTTCATTGCATGCAATTGTAAAGAAAAATCAGTCCCTTCTACACTTTTTGTTTTTTTTATAACCTACAATAGAGGCCAAAAGTATTTTGACATAAGAAAAATTACACTGATTTCGTAATATCTAATAATTTATTTGATGAAAAATTTTAACAAAATTTTATGAGAAAGGTACTATATTTAGCATACAAAAATGGCGTACGTAAAGTCGGGCGCGGACGATTTTAGGATACCCTGTACCACTAGCTTGTAATAAAGTCCGATTTCTTCACAAAAAACCAAAAACAGAAGAATTTTTAAGCAAAAATTCCTATGGGAGCTATATGATATAGTCAACCGATTTGGATTAAATTTAGTACAGTGCTTAGGAACTATAAAATACTCCCGAATGTCAAATTTGGTCCCAATATCTTAACAAATATTATATGATATAGTCAATTGATTTTGTTCAAATTTGGCATATTGCTTAAGTGCTGTAAAAATTTCCAAACGCCAAATCTGGTTACGATATCTTTATTAAAAAACGAAATATAGCGAAATTTTTCTTTAAAAAAGTTATTTTGGCCGATCGGTCCTATGGGAGCTATATGATATAGTCAACCGATCTTGATCAAATTTGGTACAGTGATTGGGAACTATAAAAAACTTTCGAATACCAAATTTAATTACGATATCTTAATAAACACACAAATTATCCATCTAAAACTTTTTTTTTTGTCGAGGTCCTTCTCAAACACCCATATGGGAGCTATATAATTTATCCCCCATAATAAAAAAATAAAATAAGCTTGTCTCCTATGGAATAATATGGGATCAATGTGAAAGTTTGGTTACTCTAGCTCTTACCATCTCTGAGATCTAGGCATTCAAACGGACAGACGGACATAAGTATATCGACTTCTCTATTCACCCTGATCAAATATTAGGTAACTTTGGGGTGTCTCCGACGACTCCTTCTATATGTTACACACACTTTTTTGGCTTGCACAAACTTAATATACCATTGGTACCATACGGTACGGGGTATAAAAACTATCATCGTTCTTGTTCAACTCAGAATCGAGTCTCAGGATTGGCAACTTTGTATTTGGAATGTGAGCTAGCAAGAAAACTCGACTTTGATGGTATTATAAAAGTTTTCGCCTCAGCAAAGCACGGAAGTCGAAATTCCAAGCATCTTGACGGTTATTGTGAAACATATGAAAGGCTAACTTAGTTAATCTAGTATATAAAATTGAAACGGTGAAATTTTGAAAAAAAAAAGCGTGCAACAAACAAAAAAATTATACAACATATTTGATTTGCAAAATTTGTATTTTCCACCAATATGTATAAAATATATAAATTTTCTATTTTATATAGCAGCATATCTTATATATAAAAATGAATCGCAAAATGTGTTGCTAAGCGCATAACTCAACAACGCCTCGACCAATTTGGCCAAATCTTTTTTTAAAATGTTCGTTGAAGTTCAAGGATGGTTTTTACGTTTTTTTTTTTTTTTAATTAGAATTATTGCTGGAAAAACCCTAAAAATAGCCCTTTTCTTTTTCCCATACAAATGATTTGTAACTAAAACGTAGTCAACTACGACTTTGACTTCAAGTCATGTCAAATTTAAAAAAAAAAGTTGTCTGTGACCTAATTTGAGTTTGCTTTTGTCAACTGATACACGAAACAAATTCGTATATCGTGTTTTGTGCAGAGTGTTTACTTAGTTAGTGTTTGTTTAGTTCGTGATTAGTGAAAAAATAATTAATATTTGATATGCCTCCTATAAGACGAAGCAATTTAGGTAGAAGAACCAGAAATGCTACAAACCAAGCTAATTACCAATCAAATCGTACTGCACAAGAACGTGACGACGGAAATGAACGTGAAAGAATTCGGATATCACAAACGCGTGAAGCGCGAGCGCGACATTCTACTAATAATCGCGCAAGTTTGAATCGAGCTGCTTTCAGTTACGATGTGTCAATTGACTACAGTAACTACCAATGTGTTGTTATTGGTTCTATGAACTCGGTTTGCTCACACTGTAAGGCATTAAAATACAAAAACGAAGCCAATGGATTGTGTTGCGCAAATGGTAAAGTAAAATTGATACCATTGGATCCACCACCAGAACCATTGTACTCATTGGTTTCAGGAATAGGAACAGATTCTATACACTTTTTGACACATATCCAACAATATAACAATTGCTTTCAAATGACTTCATTTGGGGCAACAAATGTAGTTCGGGAAAATTTTATGCCAACTTTCAAGGTATGTATTATAGCAGTTACTCATAATTATTTTAGCGAACATATTATTACTCATATTATTTACAGATACAAGGGCAAATATATCACAGAGCAGGTTCACTGTTACCAGTGTCAGATAGCGACAACAAATTCCTGCAAATTTATTTTATGGGCAATTCAGCACAAGAAATTGATCTGCGTTGTGCACATAACAATTTAGTAAAGAGGTCTATTGTAGAACAATTACAAACTTTATTTCATCAACACAATCAATTGATTATATTGTTTAAAACTGCCCTGGATCTGATGCCATCCGATAATCACAAAATTGTAATCAGAGCTGATAAAACACCTGCAGGTCAACATACAAGACGTTTTAATGCACCAACTATTGATGAAGTTGCTATCGTTGTAGTTGGAGAAAACTTGGAATCCCGTGATATTGTTTTACATCGTCGGAATGATCAATTACAACGTATAAAGGAAACACACCGCTCATATGATGCACTGCAATATCCCATTATATTTTGGCAAGGTGAAGATGGCTACGATTTCTCAATAAAAATGATAAATCCCATTACAGGTAACTAAAATATTAGTTTAGCTATGGCGATAATATCTCAGTCATTATATTATGTATTTTAATTTTATATTTGAATGTTATTAAAACAAAATATATTTACAGGTTCTGAAACCAACAAAAAAGTCAGTTCAATGAACTATTATTCATACCGCCTAATGATTCGGGAAAATGAAGAAAATCACATATTGAAATGTCGGCGATTATATCACAAATATGTTGTAGACATGTATGTTAAAATTGAAACGGAGAGATTAACATTCATCAGGTTGAATCAAACCAAACTCCGATCTGAAGAGTATATTCACCTTCGAGATGCGATTAATACTGATGGAAATGCACAGAATGTCGGTCGGATGACTATTCTTCCAGCAACATACATCGGAAGCCCTCGGCATATGCACGAATATGCTCAAGATGCCATGTCGTATGTTCGTCATTATGGTACAGCAGATTTGTTCATCACATTTACATGCAATCCGCAATGGATAGAAATCAAGCAGGAGTTATTCCCTGGGCAATCACCCATTGATCGTCATGATATTACAGCCAGAGTCTTTAGACAAAAGTTGAAATCTTTAATGGATTTCATCGTAAAACATAATGTGTTTGGTGAGACACGCTGCTGGATGTATTCTGTGGAGTGGCAGAAACGAGGATT
Source organism: Chymomyza amoena (assembly GCA_037043745.1). Lineage (NCBI taxonomy): Eukaryota > Metazoa > Arthropoda > Insecta > Diptera > Drosophilidae > Chymomyza > Chymomyza amoena. The sequence continues at coordinate 31,296 of JBAMAX010003823.1, forward strand.
GCCACATGCACACATTTTGATTTGGTTGGTTGAAAAGATAAGGCCAAATGAAGTTGATGCAGTGATATCAGCTGAAATCCCTAATGTACAAGTAGATCCTGGATTGCATGAGGTAGTTATCAAAAACATGATACATGGTCCCTGTGGAACTCTTAATCAAAATTCACCGTGTATGATGGATGGTAAATGTTCAAAACGATATCCACGGACATTAATATCGGAAACAATTACTGGTAATGACGGTTATCCATTGTATCGTCGCAGATCGACAGCAGACAATGGAAAATCAACAATTGTCAAATTAAATCAACAAGATATTGAAATAGATAATCGTTGGATTGTTCCATATTCACCCATTTTATCAAAGACATTCAAAGCACACATCAACGTTGAATCTTGCCATTCAGTGAAATCTATTAAATACATTTGCAAATATGTAACCAAAGGGAGTGATATGGCTGTGATTGGAATTGGTGCAGAGAATTCCAATGATGAAGTTACCCAATACCAAATGGGCCGCTATGTCAGTAGTAATGAAGCAGTTTGGCGAATATTTTCTTTTCCTATTCATGAGAGACACCCTTCTGTTGTTCACTTAGCTGTGCATTTAGAAAATGGACAAAGAGTGTATTTTACAGCACAGAACGCAGTACAAAGAGCTGCTCAGCCACCATCTACTACATTAACCAGTTTTTTTGAGACATGCCAAAACGATGATTTCGCACAAACATTGCTATATTCTGAAATGCCAAAATATTATACCTGGAATCAATCCTCAAGGAGATTTATACGACGGAAACAAGGAAAACCAGTTCCAGGATATACAGATGTATATTCCACCGATGCGATTGGCCGGATTTATTCAGTACATCCAAGCAATGATGAATGTTTTTATTTACGACTGCTATTAGTCAATGTACGTGGCCCAACATCATTCCAACAGTTAAGAACTGTTGATGGTGAATTGTGTGGATCCTACAGAGAAGCCTGTCAACGTTTGCAATTGCTTGAAAATGACGCTCATTGGGATCAAACTCTCAATGATGCTGTAATATCATCACACGCTCATCAAATACGAACATTGTTTTCTATAATCATATCTACATGCTTCCCATCAAACCCAATTGATTTGTGGATCAAGTACAAAGATTATATGTGTGATGATATTTTGTATCAAATACGGAATAGAATGGGAAATCCAAATATACAAATCAGTGAAGAAATTTACAATGAAGCATTGATTTCAATTGAGGACATGTGCTTGATAATGTCAAACAAACTATTAATTCAATTAGGCCTGACCGCGCCCAATCGTCCAATGCATGACGCTTTTAACCAAGAGTTGCATCGAGAAAAACTGTATGATCTCAACGCTTTGAAAGAATTAATTCAAACAAATCTTCCACTGTTAAATGAACAACAGAAGTATGTATTTGAAACTCTTATGAAAGTAACAAATGATGAAACTGGAGGGATTTACTTCTTAGATGCACCTGGTGGTACAGGAAAAACTTTTTTGATTTCATTAATATTAGCAACAATTCGCTCACAAAATAAAATTGCACTTGCACTCGCTTCGTCGGGAATCGCAGCAACTTTGCTTGAAGGTGGTCGAACAGCCCATTCAGCACTAAAATTGCCATTAAATATGCAAAGCAATGAAACTCCAACCTGCAACGTTTCGAAGAACTCTGCAATGGCAAAGGTTTTGCAGCAATGTAAATTGATTGTTTGGGATGAATGCACGATGGCACATAAAAAATCTTTGGAGGCTTTAGACAGAACCTTAAAAGATCTACGGAGCAATAATAACCGATTTGGTGGTGCAATGATTTTATTAGCAGGAGATTTTCGTCAAACATTGCCAGTGATTCCACGATCAACGCCAGCTGATGAACTCAATGCATGTCTAAAGTCCTCCAATTTGTGGAAACATGTCAAAGTACTTCATTTAAGCAAGAATATGCGTGTCGAGTTGCAAAATGACCAATCTGGAAACATATTCTCTAAACAACTCATTGACATTGGTAATGGCAAATTTCCTATAGACATGTTGACTGGCTGCATTAACTTTCCTCAAAGTTTTTGTCAGTTAACTCGATCAAAAGATGAACTTATTCAGAAGGTGTTTCCAGATGTTTCTCAAAATTACAGAAACCATGATTGGTTGAGCGAACGAGCTATACTGGCTGCAAAAAACATAGATGTAAATGAATTAAATTTCAAAATTCAAGAACAAATTACAGGCGAATTGAGGATATATAAATCAGTTGATTCGGCTACTAATCAAGATGATGTAGTCAACTATCCACCGGAATTTTTAAACTCGCTGGATTTGCCAGGATTGCCACCTCACAATCTTCAATTAAAGGTTGGATCGGTGGTTATAATGTTGCGAAATATCAACCAACCGCGTCTTTGCAACGGTACACGGTTAGCGATAAAAAAATTACTAAACAATGTGATAGAAGCAACTATACTCAAAGGAAAGTATAAAGGAGAAGATGTTCTCATACCGCGCATCCCAATGATTCCGACTGATGTGCCATTTGAGTTTAAACGACTACAGTTTCCAGTGCGGCTTGCTTTTGCTATGACTATAAACAAGTCCCAGGGGCAATCATTAAGTGTTTGTGGTATTAATCTAGAAAACCCATGTTTCTCACATGGTCAATTGTATGTTGCCTGTTCCCGTGTTGGAAAACCATCAGATTTGTTTATCTATGCGCCAGGTAATCAAACAAAAAACATCGTATACCACAAAGCACTACAATGATAATAATAATAATTATGATTCACATGATTAACAATAAAGCGATTACTTACTTTTAAATCCTTATATATGTTTTATTTAATTATTTTTTATTCACAACGCCCTATCACCAGGGTGACGGTTCTGTTCAGGAGATTTTTTTAAATACGTAGGCAAAAAAACTGCCACATTACAAATCTTTTTGACAGGACGAAGTCTGTCGGGTCAGCTATATATAAAAATGAAACCCGTTTTCCTTGGTCACGGCATCACGCGTGAATGGCTAGACCGAATTGGCTAATTTTGGTCTTGAAATGTTCGTGGAAGTTTAAGGATGGTTTAAGGTTGAGAAAATATAACAAAATTGCGACGAAAATACTAAAAAGGACAATTTGATTTTCCAATACAAAATTTTTTTTTTATTTATGTTTGCATTGTGTACATTGTCAGATTAACTAATATTTTTTAGTTAATAGTTTTTGTCGAAAGGAAACACAAAAATCATAAACGATTCATGTTTTGATTTCTATGTAAAATACATATGATCAGATCAATATTTGCACATAATGCCGCCAAAAAGACGTAACATTGGTAGAAATTCGCGTAGAACTCAATTGCAATCATCCCAATGAAAAGCTGAAGCTGAGGAACAACGTTCACAAAGGAATGAGTTGAATCGATTAAGAGCAGGCTCATTGTTGCCTTTTGCAGATGAAAAATATCAATTTCTACAAATATATTTCATTGGCAATTCGACCGACGAAGTTGATCGTCAGTGTGCTATCGGTTGTAACACAAAAAGAGAAATAGTTGCACAACTACAACGTTTGTTTCATGAACACAATGATTTAGTTCAATTGTTCCGAACAGCAATAGATCGAATGCCGTCCGACAATCATTATATTGTTATTCGAGCTGATAAGACGCCTATTGGTGAACACTCAAGAAGATTTAATGCTCCAACAATCGACGATGTTGCCATAGTGATTGTTGAAGAAGACTTCCAATCGCGCGACATTGTGCTTCAACGAAAAAATAATCAACTTCAACGAGTGTCAGAAACGCATCATTCCTATGATGCTTTGCAATATCCAATACTATTTTGCCATGGCGAGGATGGCTATCATTTAAATATCAAAATGATTAACCCGTCAAATGGTGAGTGAATACATATTTGAACTCAATCATAAAAGACCTCAACATAGTTGCTATTTTTTTACTTTTGCTATCATTATCGCAGGTGAAGAAACAAACAAAAAAGTTAGCACCATGAACTATTATGCATACAGATTAATGATTCAACAAAATGAAGAAAATCTCCATCAAACATGGTTAAAATGTAAAGATGGCGAATGGTTGAAAATTTTATGATGAAATTAATCCATTCATCGGTCAATCGGACGATGTTTTCCAATCGGAAAGATTGCAGGTTTGGAAACATAAATGGTGGCGTGACCGGTATTTGCTTGAAATTTTCTTCCAGAAACAAATTGAGATTTTTCACATTTTGAAAGTTTATGAGTGAAGAACGAACATCTTCGTGAAAGAGATTGCATTTCCAATTTAAATTGAACGTTTCAGCTGTCGGATATTTCATGTTCAACTGCTCAAAATAATCAAATGGCACATCCTCTTCGTCTGGCATCGGCACACTTATTCTTATATTATTACTTATATTATTCATTTTAGATCTGAACAACGAGAAAGTAAACCAATAGAAATAACAATCAAATAAACTAAATCAAAAAGTTACTATGCCATTAAAATTTGCTACCTCAATTATGATGTTCTTTTCAGTTCGAGCAAATTTAATGAAATAATGATTATTTATTTGCGTTTACCACATTCAATATTCTTGCTTTAAAAAATACGATTCCTTTTTCATCAGCGATTCTCTCAAACAAATGTCAGAAGGTCGACATGCATACACAATTAAAAAATACACAAATGAAACAAACAAATTAGTATACACCATATACTGTGTAGGATAAAGACCTAGACGAGCGAGCGAAGCGAGCGTGCCGGAGCGAAGCGGAGGCCGGCTAGTAATATTATAAAACTATTTCTCCATGCGCAGTAAAATTGGTATATCCTGCGGTTTGGTTGTATTGGTATGAGTTTCGAGATCCAAGTAACCTTCAACGATTTCTTCTCTGTAAGGTTTCCATTTTTGCAATTGTATAAATCGTTCAAAAAGCTGATCTCGTGAAGGTATAAGTTTATCCAAGGTTTATCGCCGGGTTTGCCAA
>JBAMAX010003824.1:0-13087 GCA_037043745.1 Chymomyza amoena
GTGTGCAGCACCAAATTCATACAAGAAAAAGGGAAAAAAATTTAAAGCATGGCTTTTATTTCTTCGTGGAACAAAAAAAAACAAGTAGAACGTGTAAAAATTTGTGGAATGGTGAAGAAAATATGTGTTGTGCGGGCGGAGGTGTAAATGATGCCAGTGTGTACATGTGCAATCAAATGAAAGGAACCAATAATCGAAAAAATGCCAATGCAGCGCACAAAACTTTGAAATTATTGGCTCACCTGGAGGGGTACTAGATTTTAGGGTGCAGAATTTGTGTGAGTTTGGGCTTGTGTTGCAGTCGGGGGAAAAAAATGCACTAAATAAAACATGAAATTGTAGGAAATCGGCCAGGTGAGAAGCAGTATTTCGATATCGACAACGTTGTCAGGTGTACAGTGTACACACTGTGTGTATGTGTGAGAAAATTCTTGGGCATAAATTTACAGTAGATGCGACAAACTCCAAGCTCCAAACTCCAAACTAAAAGGAACTTGAAACAACACATAAATCAATTGGTTTCCAGACAAAAGGCATTTTCAATTTCCACGCGAAATACACTTGACAATAAACAAAAGGTAAATACCAACAAAAGGGGAAGCACACAAATGGCGAAGAAGTACAAAATTAAGCAAAACTGGGGGATCCCCCCCCTTCCGTAAGCTGAAATGTCAAAATGCAAAATATTAATCATCATTATTTCAATCAGCATTTATTAACATGGACTTTGCATTAGCACATAATGTGCGAGAATTTCTTTGGTTTTTTGCCATTTTCGCCTTTGACCTTTTGTGGCTAGAAGAGCCACACAAAAATAAAGACAATGAAGGCTGCTGGCACATCCTTTTAAGCGGGGGGGAGGGGGTGGGCTAAGAATCAACATAGATGTACATTCACGCACATGCCCTCGAGTGGGCAGAATGGAAGCACATTATATATAAATAAAGCTAAACCACATTTTCAATTTGCTATGGACAAAGCCGACAACAAGCAACCCTAGGCATAGCCAGCCAGCCACATCTTTGGCCAGCCACATTCCCGGTCTGCCCTCCGTATATTTTCGTACAAATACCAATGTACATTGGGGCAGTTTGTCTGTGTGACTGTGTGTGTGTGAGTGTCGTGTCCTTTTCGTTGTCGTTTCAAACTTGATTTCAGTCATTTGTCTTTTGTCATATTAATAATTCCCTTTTATTATTTCCATTACCACGCAAAAACATAATGTGTTCATGATAATGCGCTTGGGCTAGCTCTCCAGCTCTCCCGGCGCTCCAACTCTCTAGCTCCCAGTCGATCCAAGCGACCCTTGACGACCCCATCGACCCCATTGACCCCCCTTTTCTCTGCAGAAGGTGTTTGCGCACATTTTTATGCCCACCTTTTTGTGACCCGCTCATTAATAATAATATAGAAACCCAGCAGAAGTTCCATAAAAACCAAATATGTATATAAGGATTGTACCGTTGTGCAATACTCAGCTAGCTAGTTGTAAAGCTGTCCGTCCAGCAATGAGAAATATAAAATAAAAAATAAAAATAAAAGAAAGGACTCTCCTCCGCTTGAAGTCATTCATTTTCATTTTTGCTGCTTGCTCCGCTTTTAAAGTTAATCATCTCAGGCATTTCCGAGTGAGTGTCTGCTGTCATTTTGTCATTTTGTCACTTTAGTTGTTGGAAGGGAATGTTCATTTTTTAATAGATCATTAATAAAAATTCCACAATGTCGGAAAACAATATTAATGAGTAATAATGGGTAACTGGCGTTCGTTCGGTGCACTCATCTGAGTTATTTGTTTTCTTCTTCTTCTTAACGTTGGCTCATACTTGAATATTTTTGATGTTGATTGATAGATAGTAAGTCGGCGCACTTGGGGCGATCTGAGACGAAAGCCATCAAGTTGCACAATACGCATCAAAACATTACCAAAAAAACCTCTCCATCCCGGTCACATCCCGGCCCACCTCAGGCTGGTTCAAATAGAAAAGTTGAGACAAGTTTAGCATTTGCCATTCACTTGCAGTTGGCAGCTTGTTAAAAACAAATGAAAATCTTGAAAACTCTCCTATTAAAAGTAACAAGAAAATGAAATCAAAATCAAATACAAAATATTACTTTCCACATTGTGTTTGTATACAATGCAATATAATATCAGAAGCATCCGCCTCTGAGTTAGAGTCCTGAGCGACATTCAGTATGGGAGATTTTCACTTGAATCCGGTTTTAACAAAACAAACAAACAAAAAGTTATGAATACTTTCTGAGTCTGTATATATGTACATTGTACATACATATGTATATGCACATAAGTAATTTGATTAGCCTAAAAGACAAGTTGCCTAATTCAAATCAAAACCAAACAGCTCAAGATACACAAACCCACTCAAAGAGTCCTCCTCCATCAGCAAGTTGTAGCAAAAACAAAAAACATAAAATCATTTGCAATTATTATTGTTTAATAAGTGTATAAGTCGACACTTATCCGACCCATAAGACAAACAAACTTGCTATCTACAGATACGAGGAGTCTAAGAAAACTCACAGAGCCAGACCCACAGACCTGTTATGAACCAACCCCAACCCCCAAACATACTTGAGTCAACAGTCGAGTAGACAACATCCACCATACTTCGGTAACGAGTGCTCCAGAGTTTTAAGCAATTCCAAAAAAATAAAAAAAAACTCTTTGTAAAGCAACCAGATTGGGTCTCGACTTAGGACTCACTCCGTTTTCGCTCGTAAGCTAATTTTAAGAGCCCATCTTTGTTTTTTTTTTGGAAGGGAAAAGCTTCTTTGTCATAAAGCAATTGTTGCTTATTTCAGCCTGAAGCTGGCAGCATCAAGTGGGAAATTGGAGAGTTTCTCAACGGCGACATATTTTAAGCAAATGATAAATTGACAAATTTATTTGGGTCAAAGCGTAGCGCATTCATCATCATTTGCTCGAGATTTTAGCCAAGACCCAAACAAAGACTGACAGAACGAGGCTGAGCGAGAGCTGCCCAGGGAAGTAAGTAGGTGTCACTTCAGTCCATTGGAAATTGAAAAGCGACAGAGAATACTCGACTGATTGTGCTCGGCTCTTAACAACATTGCAGCACTGCGACTTAAAGCTAATGACGTCAGAACGTACAGACCATATACTGGCAGTACAGTTGAGACGTTCCATTTTAATGAAGTTAGCTTGAACTTTCTGGCTTCTGCCTGTTGGTATTGCCTGTTGCCTGCTCTCAGCATCAAGTAAAACTGATATTTGCGCTTAATGCAGTCAAAATGAGCTTAAGCCGCCTGGGCTTTTGATAAGGGCACTGAGTAGTGTCACGAAACGGATTCGTGTCTAGAGTTTTATTCTAATCCATTTAGATTTTTGAAATTGATTTTTATTTATTACACAGCAAGTTATGCTGTAAGTACACTACGTATCATAATAGAGCAATCCGTAGAATGACAATCCCCCTTATTTTTAAAAAGAAAGTAAGTCTGAAAATTCTTAGCTAATTGCGGAGTCGAGATCATCAAAATCCTTTAAAGCAACTCTGATTAACATGGTTCGATTTAAAAGCAGATATAACAATAAATTTAGGATAAATTTAAAAAGCACATACCCCTTGTGCTGTCTCCTTTGTTAGTCCTCGACACTGTTCTTAAAAAAAACTAACAGAAAGGGTGCCGATGGATTACAGATTCTTTGAAAAATTTTGTGACGCACGGGAATGTTTCTGTACTAATATGCATCACAATACACACTTTGGAAGGCGCCAAGAACGAGCTCGAAATCCTTATCACAAACTCTAATCACATGGGGTTAAGAGTAAACTTAAAGAAAACTAAAATAGCTCGGTCCAATAACTCGCCGCACCAAAATTCAAATTTTCAAAACAAGCCTAAAATTTGTGTTTCTTTATGGGGCAAACGCCTGGAATATCCACTCGGTGCGAGCAGTATGTCATAGAAGAAGCCCTTGGGTGGTGATCGAGAACTGAGCTCAAAATTCTCAAAGCTGGAGAGAGTTCGTAACTGCAGAATGTTCCACCAGGAGCTACTTTTGAATTTATTTTATTTACTACTAGTGAGTCCGGCAGACGTTGGCCTATTTATTTTATTTACTACTAGTGAGTCCGGCAGACGTTGGCCTGCCTAAATCTTTTAAATACTATTAAAGTGAATAAACGTCGTAAGATTCTCTAGTTATTAGATCTACAACTTTTTTTTTTAAATTTTCAAAATTATATAAAAAAAAAATGGTATCTTATTTATGTTTCAAAGTATTGTCCGTCACTTTCCACTACTTTGGCCCATCTTTCAGGCAACAAAAGAATCGAAGCACTGGCCCGCCAGGCCGTGTGCCATCGACCTAAATAAATGGTAATCAGATGGAGCAACATCTGGAGAGTATGGCGGGTGAGGTAGAATTTCCCATTTCAGTGTTTCGAGGTACGTCTTGACTACTTTCGCCACGTGAGGTGGAGCATTGTCGTGTTGCAAAATTACTTTTTCGTGTCTATCAGCGTATTGCGGCCGTTTTGCTTTTAATGCCCGACTCAAACGCATTAATTGCGTTCGAAAAAGTGCACCAGTAATTTTTTCAGAAGGTTTAGCAGCTCATAATAAATTACGCCAAGCTGATCCCACCAAATACACAACATGACCTTGGATCCGTGAATATTCTGTCGAGGTGTCGCCGTAGCAGTGTGGCCGGGCAATCCCCATGATGTGCGTCGCTTAGGGTTGTCGTAGTGCACACATTTTGTAGTTGACATCGTTAGTGTTTGCAAATTTACCAACATTTGGCAACGTTGGGATTGTGTTTTGCTTAGCACTTCCTTTTTTGCCCCTTCAAAAACTTATTACTAAAAAAATGGCGGACGTAAAGTCGGGCGCGGACGACTTTAGGATACCCTGTACCACTAGCTTGTAATAAAGTCCGATTTCTTCACAAAAAACCAAAAACAGAAGAATTTTTAAGCAAAAATTTTTTTTTAGACCGATCGTTCCTATGGGAGCTATATGATATAGTCAACCGATTTCAATAAAATTTGACACAGTGCTTAAATACTTTAAAAAGATATGGAATGCCAAATTTATTTCAAATATCTTTACAAACAAACAACACATCGAATTTTGTATAAAAAACGTGTTTTTGGACCGATTGCTCCTATGGGAGCTATATGATCTAGTCAAACGATTTGGATTAAATTTGGTACAGTGCTTAGGAGCTATAAAATACTCACGAATGTCAAATTTGGTCCCAATATCTTAACAAACAAACGAAACACAACAAATTTTGTTAAAAAATCGATTTTTTGGAAGATCGGCACTGCGGGAGCTATATGATATAGTCAACCGATTTTGTTCAAATTTGGCACATAGCTTAAGTGGTCTAAAAAATTTCCAAACGCCAAATCTGGTTAGGATATCTTTATTAAAAACGAAATATAGCGAATTTTTCTAAAAAAGTTATTTTGGCCGATCGGTCCTATGGGAGCTATATGATATAGTCAACCGATTTTGATAAAATTTGGTACAGAGATTGGGAACTATAAAAAACTTTTGAATACCAAATTTGGTTACGATATCTTCATAAACAATCGAATTATTCATCTAAAACGCTTTTTTTTTGTCGAGGTCGTCTCAAACACCCCCATGGGAGCTATATAATTTAACCCGATATCAAAAAAATAAAATAAACTTGCCTCCTAGGGAATAATATGGGATCTAATGTGAAAGTTTGGTAACTCTAGCTCTTACCATCTCTGAGATCTAGGCGTTCACACGGACGGACAGACGGACGGACAGACGGACATGGGTATATCGACTTCTCTATTCACCCTGATCATATTTTAAAGGTAACTTTGGGGTGTCTCCGACGTCTCCTTCTATATGTTACATACATTTTCGGCTTGCACAAACTTAATATACCCTTGGACCATACGGTACAGGGTATAATTAACTAAAAAAAGCGGATCATAGTTGTTTGTTTAAAAAGTGCGCCAAATTCCATGCAAATTGCCAGCTGATCAACCATCGACAAGTTCACTTGTGATTACCACAAGTTTTCGAACATCCACTTTGTTAATTTAATTTTTCTTTCTGCCAACATCTTTCTGAGAGACAAATATTTTTAATTTAATTACCAATTTTGTAAAATTTATTAAACATATTTTAGTCCATCCATTAACAAAATTATCTTCGAATTTACTTGTGCAACACGGCAACACAATACAGTTCTGTTTTGTCTAAATCCAGAACACCTTACTTTCATTCCACTCGTTTTGATTTTGCATGTATACACAATTTTAATAGACATTTTTTGTGATAAAAATATATAATAAAAATTAGCCTTGATTCGATGAATTGGAAATTAAATTTTCTTAAAACATTAAAAAATAATACAAAATTAATTTTGGTGGCATTAATGCGTTTATTTAAGTAAACAAAGCAGAATACTTTTCATTTCGACAACTTTTCATAACGAGCAAACTCTTGTCGGAATCGAAATCTAGAACACCTTTCATTTCGATTCCGATAGATTTTGTCGATTATTTTGGCAACATGTTTTCCATCAAATCCACCTGAATTGTGAATTATCAGAAGATATTTTGTTTCGAGTACGTCTAGCGAAACGTAATCCAGTGATGGAATTTACGCCGAAAGTTTATAATGAAGATTTAATTCATATTGAAGATCTATGCTTGGTAATGGCTAATAAAGCATTGGGACAATTGGGAATGCCGCTTCCTCAATGTATGATGTATTTCCAATGGAAGAAATGCAACGAATGAAATTAATTATCAATCTAATCGTACTGCCCTGGAACGTGAAGATCGCAGTGAACGTGAAAGAATTCGATTAAGACAGACCCGTGAACCGCGGAATTCGGCTAATAATGGTGCAGCCTAATCTAAAAATCTTATATTTTTCCAGATAAGCTATCTACAACTTTGCTTTTTTCCAAAAGATGGCGCTAGTAGCCAGTAATAGTTCAAATAAATAAATCACAGCTGTTTTGACATCGATAAATATAACATTACATCGATATTAGTTAATTTTTGTTTGCGTCATATAGTAACACTTAATTAAATATGTCAACTTATAAACCGAATTCACGTCATTTGCGGGAGATTTTACTTTTTCATTTCAACATGAAAAAATCGGCGGCTGAGGCTCATCGGGTTATTTCAAGTACTTATGGTGATGATCCAGCGTTTAAAAGCGGTGATTTTGTTGTTGAAGATCGGCATAGCGGTGGCAGAGAAAACTTTGAAGATGATGAACTGGAGGCTTTACTTAATGAAGACTCGTGCCAAACTCAAGAACAGCTAGCAAAATCATTGGGAGTAACTCAGCAAGCAGTATCAAAACGCCTGGAACAGCTGGGATGATCCAAAAACAAGGATACTGGGTACCGTATCAGTTGAAACCAAGAGATGTTGAGCGACGTTTATTTGCTTGTGAACAGCTGCTTGAAAGACAAAAACGAAAAGGATTTCTTCATCGTATTGTTACTGGGGACGAAAAATGTGTGCACTACGACAACCCTAAGCGACGCACATCATGGGGATTGCCCGGCCACACTGCTACGGCGACACCTCGACAGAATATTCACGGATCCAAGGTCATGTTGTGTATTTGGTGGGATCAGCTTGGCGTAATTTATTATGAGCTGCTAAAACCTTCTGAAAAAATTACTGGTGCACTTTTTCGAACGCAATTAATGCGTTTGAGTCGGGCATTAAAAGCAAAACGGCCGCAATACGCTGATAGACACGAAAAAGTAATTTTGCAACACGACAATGCTCCACCTCACGTGGCGAAAGTAGTCAAGACGTACCTCGAAACACTGAAATGGGAAATTCTACCTCACCCGCCATACTCTCCAGATGTTGCTCCATCTGATTACCATTTATTTAGGTCGATGGCACACGGCCTGGCGGGCCAGTGCTTCGATTCTTTTGTTGCCTGAAAGATGGCCAAAGTAGTGGAAAGTGACGGACAATACTTTGAAACATAAATAAGATACCATTTTTTTTTATATAATTTTGAAAATTTAAAAAAAAAAGTTGTAGATCTAATAACTAGAGAATCTTACGACGTTTATTCACTTTAATAGTATTTAAAAGATTTAGGCAGGCCAACGTCTGCCGGACTCACTAGTAGTAAATAAAATAAATTCAAAAGTAGCTCCTGGTGGAACATTCTGCAGTTACGAACTCTCTCCAGCTTTGAGAATTTTGAGCTCAGTTCTCGATCACCACCCAAGGGCTTCTTCTATGACATACTGCTCGCACCGAGTGGATATTCCAGGCGTTTGCCCCATAAAGAAACACAAATTTTAGGCTTGTTTTGAAAATTTGAATTTTGGTGCGGCGAGTTATTGGACCGAGCTATTTTAGTTTTCTTTAAGTTTACTCTTAACCCCATGTGATTAGAGTTTGTGATAAGGATTTCGAGCTCGTTCTTGGCGCCTTCCAAAGTGTGTATTGTGATGCATATTAGTACAGAAACATTCCCGTACGTCACAAAATTTTTCAAAGAATCTGTAATCCATCGGCACCCTTTCTGTTAGTTTTTTTTAAGAACAGTGTCGAGGACTAACAAAGGAGACAGCACAAGGGGTATGTGCTTTTTAAATTTATCCTAAATTTATTGTTATATCTGCTTTTAAATCGAACCATGTTAATCAGAGTTGCTTTAAAGGATTTTGATGATCTCGACTCCGCAATTAGCTAAGAATTTTCAGACTTACTTTCTTTTTAAAAATAAGGGGGATTGTCATTCTACGGATTGCTCTATTATGATACGTAGTGTACTTACAGCATAACTTGCTGTGTAATAAATAAAAATCAATTTCAAAAATCTAAATGGATTAGAATAAAACTCTAGACACGAATCCGTTTCGTGACACTACTCAGTGCCCTTATCAAAAGCCCAGGCGGCTTAAGCTCATTTTGACTGCATTAAGCGCAAATATCAGTTTTACTTGATGCTGAGAGCAGGCAACAGGCAATACCAACAGGCAGAAGCCAGAAAGTTCAAGCTAACTTCATTAAAATGGAACGTCTCAACTGTACTGCCAGTATATGGTCTGTACGTTCTGACGTCATTAGCTTTAAGTCGCAGTGCTGCAATGTTGTTAAGAGCCGAGCACAATCAGTCGAGTATTCTCTGTCGCTTTTCAATTTCCAATGGACTGAAGTGACACCTACTTACTTCCCTGGGCAGCTCTCGCTCTCTCGTTCTGTCAGTCTTTGTTTGGGTCTTGGCTAAAATCTCGAGCAAATGATGATGAATGCGCTACGCTTTGACCCAAATAAATTTGTCAATTTATCATTTGCTTAAAATATGTCGCCGTTGAGAAACTCTCCAATTTCCCACTTGATGCTGCCAGCTTCAGGCTGAAATAAGCAACAATTGCTTTATGACAAAGAAGCTTTTCCCTTCCAAAAAAAAAACAAAGATGGGCTCTTAAAATTAGCTTACGAGCGAAAACGGAGTGAGTCCTAAGTCGAGACCCAATCTGGTTGCTTTACAAAGAGTTTTTTTTTATTTTTTTGGAATTGCTTAAAACTCTGGAGCACTCGTTACCGAAGTATGGTGGATGTTGTCTACTCGACTGTTGACTCAAGTATGTTTGGGGGTTGGGGTTGGTTCATAACAGGTCTGTGGGTCTGGCTCTGTGAGTTTTCTTAGACTCCTCGTATCTGTAGATAGCAAGTTTGTTTGTCTTATGGGTCGGATAAGTGTCGACTTATACACTTATTAAACAATAATAATTGCAAATGATTTTATGTTTTTTGTTTTTGCTACAACTTGCTGATGGAGGAGGACTCTTTGAGTGGGTTTGTGTATCTTGAGCTGTTTGGTTTTGATTTGAATTAGGCAACTTGTCTTTTAGGCTAATCAAATTACTTATGTGCATATACATATGTATGTACAATGTACATATATACAGACTCAGAAAGTATTCATAACTTTTTGTTTGTTTGTTTTGTTAAAACCGGATTCAAGTGAAAATCTCCCATACTGAATGTCGCTCAGGACTCTAACTCAGAGGCGGATGCTTCTGATATTATATTGCATTGTATACAAACACAATGTGGAAAGTAATATTTTGTATTTGATTTTGATTTCATTTTCTTGTTACTTTTAATAGGAGAGTTTTCAAGATTTTCATTTGTTTTTAACAAGCTGCCAACTGCAAGTGAATGGCAAATGCTAAACTTGTCTCAACTTTTCTATTTGAACCAGCCTGAGGTGGGCCGGGATGTGACCGGGATGGAGAGGTTTTTTTGGTAATGTTTTGATGCGTATTGTGCAACTTGATGGCTTTCGTCTCAGATCGCCCCAAGTGCGCCGACTTACTATCTATCAATCAACATCAAAAATATTCAAGTATGAGCCAACGTTAAGAAGAAGAAGAAAACAAATAACTCAGATGAGTGCACCGAACGAACGCCAGTTACCCATTATTACTCATTAATATTGTTTTCCGACATTGTGGAATTTTTATTAATGATCTATTAAAAAATGAACATTCCCTTCCAACAACTAAAGTGACAAAATGACAAAATGACAGCAGACACTCACTCGGAAATGCCTGAGATGATTAACTTTAAAAGCGGAGCAAGCAGCAAAAATGAAAATGAATGACTTCAAGCGGAGGAGAGTCCTTTCTTTTATTTTTATTTTTTATTTTATATTTCTCATTGCTGGACGGACAGCTTTACAACTAGCTAGCTGAGTATTGCACAACGGTACAATCCTTATATACATATTTGGTTTTTATGGAACTTCTGCTGGGTTTCTATATTATTATTAATGAGCGGGTCACAAAAAGGTGGGCATAAAAATGTGCGCAAACACCTTCTGCAGAGAAAAGGGGGGTCAATGGGGTCGATGGGGTCGTCAAGGGTCGCTTGGATCGACTGGGAGCTAGAGAGTTGGAGCGCCGGGAGAGCTGGAGAGCTAGCCCAAGCGCATTATCATGAACACATTATGTTTTTGCGTGGTAATGGAAATAATAAAAGGGAATTATTAATATGACAAAAGACAAATGACTGAAATCAAGTTTGAAACGACAACGAAAAGGACACGACACTCACACACACACAGTCACACAGACAAACTGCCCCAATGTACATTGGTATTTGTACGAAAATATACGGAGGGCAGACCGGGAATGTGGCTGGCAAAGATGTGGCTGGCTGGCTGGCTATGCCTAGGGTTGCTTGTTGTCGGCTTTGTCCATAGCAAATTGAAAATGTGGTTTAGCTTTATTTATATATAATGTGCTTCATTCTGCCCACTCGAGGGCATGTGCGTGAATGTGTTATCCTATGTTGATTCTTAGCCCACCCCCTCCCCCCCGCTTAAAAGGATGTGCCAGCAGCCTTCATTGTCTTTATTTTTGTGTGGCTCTTCTAGCCACAAAAGGTCAAAGGCGAAAATGGCAAAACCAAAGAAATTCTCGCACATTATGTGCTAATGCAAAGTCCATGTTAATAAATGCTGATTGAAATAATGATGATTAATATTTTGCATTTTGACATTTCAGCTTACGGAAGGGGGGGGATCCCCCAGTTTTGCTTAATTTTGTACTTCTTCGCCATTTGTGTGCTTCCCCTTTTGTTGGTATTTACCTTTTGTTTATTGTCAAGTGTATTTCGCGTGGAAATTGAAAATGCCTTTTGTCTGGAAACCAATTGATTTATGTGTTGTTTCAAGTTCCTTTTAGTTTGGAGTTTGGAGCTTGGAGTTTGTCGCATCTACTGTAAATTTATGCCCAAGAATTTTCTCACACATACACACAGTGTGTACACTGTACACCTGACAACGTTGTCGATATCGAAATACTGCTTCTCACCTGGCCGATTTCCTACAATTTCATGTTTTATTTAGTGCATTTTTTTCCCCCGACTGCAACACAAGCCCAAACTCACACAAATTCTGCACCCTAAAATCTAGTACCCCTCCAGGTGAGCCAATAATTTCAAAGTTTTGTGCGCTGCATTGGCATTTTTTCGATTATTGGTTCCTTTCATTTGATTGCACATGTACACACTGGCATCATTTACACCTCCGCCCGCACAACACATATTTTCTTCACCATTCCACAAATTTTTACACGTTCTACTTGTTTTTTTTTGTTCCACGAAGAAATAAAAGCCATGCTTTAAATTTTTTTCCCTTTTTCTTGTATGAATTTGGTGCTGCACACTGGTTGCAGTTGCAACATTTTTCCATACATTGTATTTTTCAAATTAAATAAACAGCCTTGTTCGACTTGCCTAGGATTATATAGGCCAGCATCTCTTGTCAATTAATAAATTCATTTTATACATATATTTTCCAACAAAACTGAGAAATTGTATGTACTATTCAGTATTTACAATTACTTACTCCTTTATGTATGAAAAATCATATCCCCTAGGCGCCTATGCAAACATCCTACTTTTCGATAACTACGTACCAATTTTATGCGTTGTTCGTTTGTTAAACGATCCATGATGATAAAGTAGAATTATTACACGTTATGAACGTGATATACTTACTCTCCGTCTCGCTTTGAACGCATGAGTTCCGATATATGAGTGTTGAACAACCAAACGGATGGCCCACCCTATACATTCGAATGCAAACTATTGTTCACTATCCCGCTTAATGCTGCACATATAATTAATTCCCTGACTGACTATTTTATCAGTCGCCCCCTCGGACCTCTACTGGCAACTATTCGACGAGAACAGGGACCTACATTTTATAGCCGAGTCTGAACAGCGGTGTCTCGAATTAATAGAGATTTTCTTTGTCAAACAGAGTCTTTGAGCTAGCGATACCCAGTGATCGACCGTCGAATTGCCTGACTTGACTATTTGTCAGTCGCTCGTAGTTGGAGCAAGGTGATCTTAATTAAGTTTATAGCCGAATCCAAAAGGCGGTGTCTTGAATTATTACAGATTTTTAGGGGCAAATAGCGTCTTTTTCTAGCGAACAAAGCGAATATTGTACCACTATTGCTATCGAATAGCAAATCGAAACACACAACCTGCTAGTCGATTTCAAAGGCGCTTTTTAGAGCATTATTAGGTGT